>QTSX02005258.1:0-85497 GCA_014839935.2 Entomophthora muscae | reverse complement strand
ACTTCTCACGTCTTTTCTACATTTGGGTACTGTCCAGGCTGTCACTGCTTCCACTTTTTCCTGCACCATAGAAAACCTGCAAGTCTTCATCACATATCCCAAGAATTTGACCTCAGACTGAAAGAATTCACATTTCTTCAGCTTGGCGTGTAAGTTGACCTGTGAGAGTTTCCCCAGTATACAGTCAAGGTGTTGGAGGTGTTCTTCATGTGACTTGCTGCATATGAGGATGTTGTCCAAATATGCCACGCAGAATTGGTCAAGGTACTCACCTAGGACGGAGTCAATCATCCTTTGGAAAGTACTGGGTGCATTGCACAAGCCAAACAGCATAACTAGGTATCTGTACAGCCCATATCTGGTTTTGAAAGCCGTCTTGTATTCATCTCCTTCTTTGATTCTGATCTGGTTAAAGGCGTCTCTCAGGTCAATTTTTGAGTACAACTGGGCTCCAGTCAGTACGTCACAAAGGTTGTCAGTGTTGGGAATGGGGTAGCGGTTCTTCACTGTAATGCTGTTCAGTTTCTGGTAGTTCACATAGGGACACATTCCACCATCTTTCTTCCCTAAAAACAGCATGGGTGACAAGCAAAGGGCCTTTGACACCCAGATGAAACTTTTTTTCATGTCCTCTAGGTATGTCTTCAGGGCTACTTGTTCACAATAATTGCAGCTGTAGATGGGGCTGTGATGTGGTTGGGTTCCTGGTAACAGGTCTATGGCGTGATTGTATATCAAGTGGCTTGGGAGATGGGTTGCTGCTTCCTTGCTGTAGACGTGGTTCTACTTCTCTAAGGAGGCAGGTAGGATCCCCACACTAGGTTTCATTTTCAGGGTCAGGAGTGTGTTGGGTCTTTTGCTGGTTGGACCCAGCTGGAATGGCATCACATCACACAAATTGTCTCCCTACAAGGCTACTGTTTGATTGTGGAAATTTAGGATAGCACCATGTCTTTGGGACCAGGAGTCCCCTAGGATCAAGAAGTGGGGAAGTCCCTTCAGGATGATGGGGAGCACTGGGTAGGTGTTCTGACTAATTTTCAATGGTAACTTGGTTGCGCACCTGAATCCTAAGTTGTGAGAGCTGTTTTCCATGATTACTTTGACACCTTTAGTGGTGGCTTTTATTACTAGATCCTTTGCAAGGGTAGCGTCAACAAAGTTCTCTTCAGCTCTGGTATCAATGAAAGCTTCAACAGTCTGGGATGTTGTGAGTGTTTTCACTTCAACTTGGATAAATTTGTAAGACTGGGTGGAGGTGTTTATTTGTGATAAGAAGACCATAGGACCACTCTTCTTGGGGAAAGCCTTAGTGAGGTGCCCAGGTTCATGGCAATAGAAACACAACTCTTCACAGTAGTGGCGTTGTAGATCATCAGGGACATTCCTGGTCTGTTGGGTGTTGGGGATTGGTTTGAGCAACAAGTGGGAGAGGGGGCGCCTTTCTGGTTAAGGCTCAACCCTCTACACAAAAGGAGTAATTCATCTAGGCCAAGCGTAGGGGGATGGTGCTTAAGGAGCTCCTTCAAGGCAGGGCAGGCTCCTTGGCAATACAAGATGGCTGATAACTTGTCCTCAAGTTGGGTTCTGGCTTTCAGTTTCAGGAAATTGTTGGTGTAGGCTTTTAGAGTGTGTGGTCCTTGTCTGGTGTCTATTAAACTGATGAGGGTGTGATGATGGGTGTCTTGGTTATTGCCAGTGGCCACCAATTCACTCTCAAATTGGGAGTAGTTCAGGAAGAACTTGACGTCCTTGGCAATGGCCTTCCCAAACCAGTCCAAGGCATTGCCAGAGAGCATGGAGACCACTCCAAGGACGTTCTCAGTGTTGTTGGAGTATGAGTTCATGTTAGCCTAAAGATGAAGACAGAGAACTGGCATGGCTCTTCTGGCTTCTTCTAGGGTGAGCTTCCCCATCTGCAGCATGTCCACCTTGGTCGTGGTCTGATTTACTATAATGTTCTGAACCTGCAAGTTTGGGGTCTTGGTCTTCTTGGCGCCAAGCAAGGCGTCTCTTGGTTCTGTACTGGTTTGGTGTTGGGTTGCTGATGCAATTAGGTTGGTAGCTAGCTTGTATGCATAGTAAGCTGCAATAAATAAAAGTAGCATACAAGATGCCCCAAGAGTTATCAACATCTTGGGACCCAGGTTACCGTGTTAAAGGTAGATTGCCATAATGTTAGGGATCAAGCCTATGGGGGGTTCTTGGGAAATTGCAGGCAGACAGCCTGCAGGCCCAGCAGGAAGGGCCCATCACAAGATTGGTGCTAACTTTACAATATAAGATAACAATTTGCCCAGGAGGGCCCAAAGTCTGCTTATAGGTACCATAGAATCTATCAAGCTGGTAAGAGTGATGTACATCACTCCAAATATCTGAGTAGAAGTGAATTCATTGGCAGCAATGGATTTTTGCAGGCAGTTGGGCCACAGGGTGAGAGGCGGTGTTGTTGGGACCAAATACACAGGAAGTTAGTTGTACTTGTTGCGGAATAGCAGGGGAGGTATAGTGATTTTGTTGCCTTCCCTGTAAACAGTCTTGGTCTCTCTAGTTCTTGCCTCAGGGTTGTAGATTAGGATTTCCTCTAGGGTGAACTCTGAATATGCAGGGTTGGGGGAGATGGGTACTTGGTAAAATGTACTGGGCTGTAGGGAGCTCCTGGTGGACAATAAAGGTTGGGCAGCTGATCTGGGGTTTCTTGGGGTTGATGGGGGTGAGGTGCAGAACTGTGGGAGGTAGACTGTAAATGAAATAGAACTAATATCAAATATGTAATAACCTGATTGAACCAAAGGTTCATGTCACTTCATTGCAAGAATAGAAATGAGTATCTTCCTGGCGGTCTAGGGTATAAGTATGCCTATCTGTCATGGGTAAACTTTTACAAATTTCTTTGGTCCAGGTGTTACTGTTTACCAGGTTTTCCAGTCCTTGGTGGCATCCATTGTGGGAGTTATTTCATTGGCTGGTTCAAACTGAGAATAATTGCATTTTCTTGTTGGGTTGTGGGGTTGGTCATCTCTGGGCAGCCTGCGTTCTATAGGAAGTTTCTTTATTTCCCCTTCTGTGGTGGCCCGAGTTATTTTGGGTTCTATGGCCAGGCCCGCCCTCTGATTGGTTGAGTTAACAGGAACCTTCAATGTGTAGAGCATTGATGTAGGCAATTTTGACTCATCAAGCCTTAGAGGATTTCCTGAAGTCAAATCCTGCTCTGGTTCAAGCCCAAAAGTCTTCAGGCGGCTGGTCCTGCAGGCTGGCAGCCCACAGGGTGTCAGGGTTTGAATCCTGTAATTGAGGTTTTCCAGTAAGCATGGTCAATAGGAGTTTGTCACTTGTGACAGCAACCAATGGGATGGCAGTGAGGATTCCCCATATGATCCTGCCATTGAATCCACCCTAGTCAAATGCCTGACAAGTCTATCAGATGACGTCATGTTTATCTCCTACTATAAGCTATCAATAGCTTTTGACAATTTTGGCGCCCAAGAAAGAGCCGCCACCCAAAAAGGGAGGAAGAAGGTCAAGAAGGGGACATTTATTAGTGCATTTCTGGCTATTTCAGCCAAGGGTTTTGTCTACTATCAGAAAAACCCAGATTTCACCAATGGCTACAAGCACAGCCACATTCTTGGTGGATTACTTGACTCCTGGGATAGCTCAAATACCATGCACCGGGTTTTCTTGAGCCACCAGATGGAGGGTAGCTTCACTGCCCTCAAGGCCATCCAGCAACACGTGCACCAGGCCTCTGTGTACCAAGACAGCCATGCAGACATCCATCTGGGTGATGTTGTTTTCTTTAACATTAGAGATAAAGTAAAGGAGCGCCACCCTCAGGCTTTCAACAACCTCTATCTTGGGGTCCTTGACCACAATTCTCTCTTTGGTCACCAAATGGTGGCTGACTTGTTTACGCAAATGGTTTTCCATGTGAATATGGGCAACCAATCACAGAAAGACAAGCACCTCTCACCCTGTGCCACAGCCATCTACCAGTCAATTGAGCAAATGATGGACAAGTAATATAACAAGCGTTATATGGTGGCCATAACACACAATTCTCCTACCCCCACCCCTGCCACCACTACCCCCATCTTCCAGCCTCACCCACCCAATCCCAGACCCCCCAGGCCAGCACTGCCTCTATGTCTTCCTTTCTGTGCATCTTCTGCCTACTAGGCATCACTCTTTCCCACCCCTAATAAACCCCCTGTTTCCAAACATTTTCTATTTATATTATCTTTATTTTGAATTTCAATTATTTATGTTCTCTTTGTTTATAGTTGGTTTTATTCTTTATGTTCAGTTTATTTCTATAAAATCATATATTCACTGTTCTGTGTATCTAGATCCAGAACACATTTATTTTTAGCACTTAAACACAGCCCCCTGTGAAAATATTAACAACATTTTGGTGATCATCAAAATTTGAATCAAAAAATTATAGGTTATTGTGTTTAGATAAAGTTGTTACTGATCCAAATTCAAAATCTTAATGATAAACTTTAAGCCAATCAGGAGCCAAGTGATAAAGTGATTGTTGTGACATAAAGGATTGTTTGATAATTCTTTGGCGCATTTGCGCTAATTAATATGATTGACTGGTTGTTTTGCCATTGAGTGGCATTGCCGCTGTGGCAAGTTGTCAATGAACTAGTGTTAACCCAGCAGCTGATTGGGTACTAGTCCATCAACAACTTGCCACAGTGACAATGTGGCTCAATGGGAAAACAACCAGCCAATCATATTAATTAGCGCACATGCACCAAAGAATTATCAAATGATCCTTTATGTCACAACAATCACTTTATCACTTGGCTCCTGATTGGCTTAAAGTTTATCATTAAGATTTTGAATTTGGATCAGTAACAACTTTATCTAAACACAATAACCTATAATTTTCTAATTCAAATTTAAATGATCACCAAATTGTTGTTAATATTTTCACAAGGGGCTGTGTTTGGATACTAAAAATAATATGGCAATTAAGGAAACAATGTCAACACAAAGCAAACAACACATATTGAGTTAAGTGTAAAACATATACACAATGGGTAAAAAAATGGGATAATGTAGTAAATGGTAAATCCAAACAAAATAAAAAAGAGGCAATAGTATCCAAATAATACAGATTTTATTGGGGTAAAAGCTATAAACATATGGAAAGGTTAGTAAAAAACTCAATGAGAGAATTGGAGAATTTATTGAAAGATCTGGACCATGCAATTGCAAAGATCAAAGACATTGACTGCAAGGTCAAGGAAAAAGTCAAGGTTGCCATCCTCACTGGAGACAAAATTGACAAGGTGTCTGCCAAGGCACTTATGGCCAAGATGCCAGACACCCCTGAAAAAACAATTGAGCGTCTTCTTAACATTCAAAAAACTGTAGTTAAGGGCCGCAATTTAAGGCATACAATCTTTTTGTGCTGTCTGTCTGGGTTGACAACCCTGAGATGTATGCACATCTCAAACCAGCCAAGCAAGCAAGAACAGAGGATACAAAATTGCCCACCCAACTGCTTGCGCCAAGAATGGCTAAGTCTGCTAAGCCGCCAGCAAGGAGGAAACAGGTGAAAGTAACCTAAAAAAACAAAATTAATAAAAATTCAAAATTCTTACTTTTTTTTTAGAAAACATAGACAGTGAAATCCGCCAGGTCCTGGTCCCCTTTGTCCCTGACACATACTACACCAACTATGCCAATCATGTGGCAAGGCAGCTGTTTCTGTCCCCCCTGTCTTGCACAAGCTGGAGGACCACTTTCATGGCACCTTTCTGATGTCCTGGGAGGTGTTAGCTGGTCTGATGCATGGCAAGGGGGCATCCAAGTGGGCAGTTACTACCTACAAGTTGCCCAACTGGTCCACCTTGACCCAGCGGTCCTCAGTGGAGTTTACTGTGTAAATTCTATTGTTCTTGTTTGGGACGCCCTGAGACACTCCCATTAATTAACATACTAGAGATGGGCCAGGCCCATGCAGCTTCTCACTTCTGCTTTCCAGTGGAGCACACACTCTCTTACCTACTTGAAAAATTTGGGTGTGTGGTAGGAAAATTGGCTGTTGCAAATGCAACAGCATAAAGAAGACCAAAATTCTCCTGGTGGACTTTGGGTTGGCCTGGAGCGCTGACAAGACAAGGGTCTCTCCAACAATGAAGCTCACATTTTCCAAGACCAAGCAAAAGAAGAAGATTAGTACTGTGTATAATAAACTCTGTGAGTTTACAGAAGCCTTTGCTTGACAAAGGCCTCATCTTGATGTTTACCTTGGGTATCTCTTCTACTTTGTAATGGGCGCCAGTGTAGAGGACCTGGACAGTCCTTCTTGGGATTGATGAGACCAGGCTCTCCCTGGATGGGAAGAAGGTCCCCCTGGATACAACTCAGTTGACCATGTGATCCAGGACGCCCTGGTCTTGGCTGAGATATACAGGTTTGCGGCCCCGCCCAAGAAGCTGCTGCTTCACTCCCATCTCACCATACTCCTTTTTACCAGCCACTGTGAATATTTCAATCAGGGTATATCCACCGTCTAAAATGTGGCAGTGGAGGTTGTGCGCCACCTCCATTGCTGGGTGGGTACATACCAAAGAACCCATTACAGGCGCCCTTAAAACTCTCTTTTACAATAAATATATTTACATTTTAGATCATTTTTAATTTATAATAACTTTTATAATTTTTATTTTAGCAAACAAGTTTTGCAAAATAAATCCTGAAGAAGGTTTTCATAAAAGCATAATAATATATGTTAATAAAATATACTTTAGATTTGTACATTATACATTTAATTTCTTTAATTCAATTTTTATATTTATTTGATAAGAGTGATATAAATATATTTGAATAATCCAGTATCAAGTATTTGGGATAGCCTCAGATGCCATACAGTAAATTCAGAACCTGAACGTAAAAATGCAAGATTGTCAAATCCTTGGTCTAAATTTTGAATCACTTTTGTGGGATGGCCTTTTTTTAATTAAATTGATTTTTTGTGTATTTATTTAAATTTAAAAATGTGGGAGTTCATAGACACTTTGCAAAGTTCAAGTCAAACTGCATATTTCCAATGGACAAAATGAATTGACTGGAATAAGATTTGAAGTGTTCAAATCCATCAACCATTTTCATTAAGTTTACTATGTTTTTTTGGAATTGCGGGATTGTCAAATCCAAGAACCAAATTTCAAATCACTTTTGAATGCCACTAGTAAACTCAGATATTAATTGCGGGAACTGAAATCCAAATTTAATATACAGTAAGCACACTGGGAAACACCAACCCAAATCAAAAACTCTACTATGGATAAAATCAAATGAAAAATTCAATCTTGATAACCATTTTTAGACATAAAAAGTGATTAAACTTTAAAATTATCCAAACCCAGAAAGGATACAATATTATACACTTCAAATCACGGATATAAAAATTCTGTTACTATTCAAGGCTAAATAAAGAAAAAAAAACTATCCATAACTAAACTAAAAATCCAAATAAATACATATTTAATCAAATATATATATTATTTTATTTTTATAGACCAACAATTGAATTCCTAACCAGCTCCTGCACCAGCCCAGGGGGGGCAGCCTGTCCACAAGGGCATCCCAGAGGGTCCAAGAACAGACCCAGAACACAAATTGAAGGAAGTCATGCCAATACGCAGGCCTCCCAAGGTGTCAGCGCCAGTCAACCACCTCCCACCTCCCACATCCCAAGCCAGATCACACAACCCAAATACTAGACAGCAGCCACTCTCAAGGCCTGCCACCAAAGTCTCCTATACCAGGGTCACTGGGAACACTGAGGCTACTTACACCTCCACCGTGTACCCAGTTGTCACCCGGCCCCGCACTCTTGATCCAAGAGTTGCCACTTCCTGCCCCCGTGTTTTTGACACATTCTATGAGCCATTGGCTACAACTGAGGAGCCATCTGCACCTGTGACGTATTCCACCATTAACGGCGCCACCGCAAATAAGGGTGATCCCACCTTCTACACAAAGATCCCCATCCCCTGTGCTGAGCCTGTCAGCCAGGATGCAGCGGTACCTGCCAAGGGCTGGCGTCAGTTGACAGATAATGAGTGTGAAGCTCTC
This sequence comes from Entomophthora muscae, assembly GCA_014839935.2. Taxonomy (NCBI): domain Eukaryota; kingdom Fungi; phylum Entomophthoromycota; class Entomophthoromycetes; order Entomophthorales; family Entomophthoraceae; genus Entomophthora; species Entomophthora muscae. Next base: position 77,394 of record QTSX02005258.1, on the reverse strand, counting down.
CTCAACTGCTTGAACAGGGGAATGGCAGTCTGGGATATTGCATTCCAATTTGGTGTCACAGCCAGGCATGTTGGAAAACTCAACACCAAATATGGCAACACCAGTCAAATTGCAAAATCAACCAAGGCTAAGCGGCAGTCCAGCCTACTTTAGCCCACCCATCTCAAGGCAATCAGGCAGTGGGTGACCAAGGATTGCCACCTGGACATGCTTGCTGTCCAATCAATGCTTGTCACAGAGTTTGGGATTTCTGTCTCAAAACCCCTTGTTTATCAATCAATGGTCAATTTGGGCTTCTTGTGGAAGGTACTGGGTGTTTTTCCGCACAACAGAAACAGCAAGAAGAAAATTGAGGATTGACACATTTATGCCAAGACATATCTGGCACTAAAGGAGACTGGGAATGTCCAGTTCTTCTACATTGACAAATTGTTGTTTCCCTCCTCACTCAGGTCTAGGCATGGGTGGGTCAAGAAGGGGTCCAAGGATGGTGTAGCACACTGTGCAGCTGTCCTTTCCAGATATATTAAATGATAGTGCTTCTGGGTCCTTGCGGGTTGGACCAATATCAAATGATCAAGGGTTCCCATAATAGCAGGACTTTTCTCAATTTTCTCCGAGCCGTAAAGGAATAACTCTGGATCAATTACAGCAGTACAACCAACATTGTTGTATTGGATAATGTTGGGCTCCAAAAGTTGGATTTGGCTGTGTCAGAGTTCCCACCAATAGATAAAAATAGTCATTTGGCCAGCCACTGCCTGGCTGACTGCCCAATGAGACTCCTCTTTCTTCTACTCTATTCTTCATTGCTGAATCCAATTGAGGAGGTGTTTGCTTGGATTAAGAATAAGGTGAAGAAAGGACTCCCTCACGACACCAAGGATATCTTCACCATTCTTGAGATCAGCCAATTTGCAATTCCACCCAATGTGGTGGCAGCTTTTTACAAGCACTTGGAATCCTTCCTTCCAAAAGCCCTCAACTCTGACCCAATCAGATAAATGGGTGCTCCAGATTTATTTGTTTTTATTTTTATTTATTTTTCTTTTATTAGGACTCAAAAATATTATTTATATATAATGACTTGAAGTTGAATTGTATTATAGACATATAAGAATACATACAAAAGTTAAGTAAGATTAATTATACTAGATATTGAGACACATTTTTTTATTATAATGCACTAAATATTGTATTAACTGTAGAGCTAACAAATAAATAAATTAAAAAAGATAGAAATAGAATAATTTTTTTAAAATAATTGTGAATCCTTGATGATACTTTGGCTTTTCTAAGCCACAAATTGGACCTTGCAGGTCATCATCTGATCCTTATTAAATCAGTGCCACTATAGCCACACAACATGAAAACCAATGATTTTCATGTATCTCTTGCTAATTAGTACTCATGACACGGGTTAAGTATATCAAATATATTTATCAAATCATATTACAAGGGAAAGGTAATTTGAGTTCTAAATAATCACTTGTTTAGAACATAAGTGAAGCGGGTTGCTTGATGCGGATAAATTCAGTTCTCATTGTTTAATTATGTAATATATGAACTTGTACTTGAAGAGCAAGTAGATAAACACGTTTTTAAAATATATTTTATAATTTGTGTGCTCACTTACTATAACTACTGTCTTATAATATATTTATATATATTACTATTAAAATTTAAATATTAAAATTTAAAATAAAAAATAAATAATTGCAAGGGAAGATAATTTATTAAGGAGATGCAAATTGCAAAGGGAATGCAATATTTCCAGGGAATTATACCCTGAAATCAAAATTTCTGCTAATGCGTCTAATTGGATTCACATACTCTTCTGTACGTAGTGGACAACTCTGGATGCAATTGCAAGAGGGGTGGCGCTCTGCACCCTGGTGGTTGCTGAACACTTAATAAAAGGTAATCTGGTAAGCAAATCAATTAACAGGTTCTTTTTGGGAGGCACATAGTACCCATACAACAATGCCAATGCAAAGGAGCTGTACAGAATATGCTTGACTGTCCTATACCTCTGCGGTGTCTTCTGGCGTTTGAGTGCTAAGCAGCATATGTCTATTTGAATAGGTACATCCTCCAACTTTTTGATGTTGGTTTTTAATATGAAGTGAAGGAGAATTCCCAGGTATACCACAACATGAATTCTTTGCAAGGTGTATTTTTCTTAGAACATGCACAATTTTTTGAATACTTGAACTAATCTATTGATATAGGAAGTTTGATTGAATTTGAAGAGGGTTCTGGGGGGCACCCAACGTGTATCAGCCCCCCATGCCTCTGCAAACAAAATAAACAAAGGTTTAAATGTGTTCACAAGGACTGTATCCCTGACTTTATTTGACAATTCCTTGAATACTTCATTAAAAATTTCAGTTTTTAGATATTCAGTTCCTATTTGAAAGTCAGTTTTTATTAAGTTTTATTTCATATTTGTTGATGTTTGCAAATGGGAATTGTTGAATGATTTCATAGATATATTCATCAAATTTTAGCTTGACATCCCTGCAAATTTTGTTCATCTCTTTGAAGTTGATATTTGATCCTATTTTGTATGCTTCTCTTAACCATGGCAAGCACCCCGCAGGTGGTAAATATTCCCTATCTTTAGCTTCAATATTTGAAAACTTATTCATATTCTGTTGAATTATTTTATTTATTTGGTTTTTTTTTACAGGGGCTACTAGTGACTGGTAACCCCTGTTGAACCAACCCGGCATAAAAGCCGCCACTTCAGCAACCTCATCCCCATTCCTAGTTATAACTAAAGTAAATATAAGCAAAACATAAAAAGACTTACTAATTGTTTCCCCTGCGGCCCCCTCAGTCACAGGCGCTACCTCAGCAAACTTCATGAGCATTGGCTGCTCTTCATTAATTTTCCTAGGCTTAATTTTTCTTATCTTTCTTGCAACTTGTGTTTCTTCTTGGTTTTCATTTGATAAATTTTCTGTATTTCTTGAAGCGCTCCTGCTTCTTGACTGAGTTTTGCTTTCATCTGTTTCCATTTGGTTGGTTTCCTCTTCATTTGTGTTTATTTCATGTGGGTTTTCATTTCCTTCAATTAGTTTGATTTTTTGAGTATTCTTTTCATTGGTTTTTGAAAATTCCCACAAGTTGTAACTTTCACTTTTGAAATCTAACTGCTTGAGTATTTACTTTTGAAGATTTAAAAATATTTCTTTATGTTCTTTGTTGATCATTGTTCCCATCTATTTTTTTCAGTTTCCTTTTGCTGGACCAAGGCCCTTCCCTTGTTTCCCAGTTGATTTACCACAATTTCCCTGATGTTGTATTCAAGCTTGACAACCTTTTGGAGGACTGGCTCTAATTTTTTGATAAGTGTGTAAATATTTGACATTATGTTTGAATTCCATAAAAAAACTGGTTTTTATAGTACTACCTTCAACGCGTGAATATTTTACATCATAATTAATAAATTAAAGACAGTAAACGTAAACATTGCTTTAGAATATAGCAATTAGACTTCAACTCTTGATATTTAGAAATTGTGTGCATAATTGAATGTATTTTGATTAATAAAATTCATTATAAACTTGGCCTTTTTCATTGTATTTTTTTAAATGGACTGTGTTTATATTAGAAAGCCATTAACACTTAGTACAAATATTGATACATAGTGCATTTTACAGCCTGTATATTTACCTATTGGTAATAATTATGTCATCTTTTTAGTTGGATTTTGCAAGGTAATAATAATGTAATGTATTAATAAATTACTGTTCATTGTCATTAATTGGCTGGTTTTCTTTGCTGTGGCAATTGTGTATTTTCTGATATTTACGTACTAGTATCCAATTGGTTGGTTTCACATCCAATTGTATACTAGTGCATAAATATCAGAAAATGCACAATTGCCAAAGCAAAGAAAACCAGCCAATTAATGACAATCAACAGTAATTTATTAATACATTACATTATTATTACCTTGCAAAATCCAACTAAAAAGATGACATAATTATTTTCAATAGGTAAATATACAGGCTGTAAAATGCACTATGTATCTATATTCATACTAAGCGTTAATGGCTCTCTAATATAAACACAGTCCATTTAAAAAAATACAATGAAAAAGGCCAAATTTATAATGAATTTTATTAATCAAAATACATTCAATTATGCACACAATTTCTAAATATCAAGAGTTGAAGTCTAATTGCAATATTCTAATGCCATGTTTACGTTTATTGTCTTTAATTTATTAATGATGATAAAAAAGATGTTAATAATTTTAAGCTATTTGTAAAATGTACAACATTGTATTAATTATGGGAAATTTTGATAATGTAAAAAGAAAATATTATTAATTATGAATTGAAAGAGATATCAATTTTTTTTAAGTTATCACAAAGAAAAGACTTATTTACTGATCAAAGGATGGGAAGGGGAGGGAATGGGCAGAATGAGCATTGCCTTCATCTGCGCCTGTGAAAGAGGCGGCATCAGAGATAGTGGGGGTATTGGTAGTGGCTTGGGAGTCAGGGTTGTAAGGCAGGTGGCTTGATGGTGGGGTTGGGAAGACAGGGTTGGTTGGTTGACTGGGAAGGTGTAAGAGAGGGGGCTAGACTTACAAAGCCTGGCTCCCATCCTGGCAGGACCAACCACCAGGATGCTATCCAGTGCAAGACTGGGATAGCTGCTCAAAGGGGCCTCCCAAAGAAGACTGGATGTAAAAGGAGAGAGAAGTATGCATCCAAAGCCATGACCAAGGCTCCAGTAAGTAACCACAGAGAGCAATCCCAAGTGAGAGGGACCTCTTTATCTGAATCAGGGATTTGGTGCAAGGTAGGTAGGAGGGAAGATGAAACTGCTGCAAGGGAAAGATTGTCTAAATCAGAAGAAGGAGTTTCAATATTGCCAGATTCTAAAGGGGGCAACAATCCTTCAAAATAAGGAGACAACCAAGGGAACAAACCATAGGATACTGAGTTGGTGGGAACCTGGGTGAGATGTCCAATTACATTTACAAACAAACCAGGAATATACTCAGAAGATTGGGAAATCATGGAAAGTTTACTCCAAAAGACAGGGTTGGAGGACCAGAACAATAGCGAAATAGGCACCAGTATCCACATAGCCATCTTGTAGCAAGGAGACAACATGATTTCAGCAGGGTACCATTTTTTGTTAAAACTTCCAGGCGTACAGACCAAGTACACAGGTAAATATTAGGGAATGGTCTGAATTAATATTTTTGGAACAACTCCCAACAAAAAACAACAGACAGGCGGGCAGGCAGGCAGGCCAGGAAAAGCAGGAGGCAGGGACAACAGCAGGAATTGAGATAATTTCCTATATTATTTAACAAACTTCAAAACTACAAAAGGATTTGAAAATTCAGGAGTTTATTCAACAATTGGAATTGGTAAGCAAGGGACCTGGCAGCCCATGCTTCTATTTTATGCAAAGGGGGGGTCATAGGACGGGGGGTTATGAAAGGGGCTATTGGAGTGCAATCTAAAGGGGAGCCTATTAAAGACTACTGGCCAATCTTATACTGGTTTAAGACCAAGAAAAATAGGGGCTGTGGGCCTGGATGTAAGAATCAGTCCCCCAATTGGCTAGAAGCCTTCTGAGGACTCAGGGGTACATTTCCCTTAATGCCTTCCTCTGACGTCTCCACCAAAGAGCTCCAGAACCCAATTATTTTGGGCCAAGAGACTTCTGGGCCAGAGGAATTAGCTACCTGGGACACTACTGATTGCCGGATTTAACACCCAATTCCCCCAGGCCACAAGTTAAGCTTTTCAGGATCCATGTGGCCCGCATTTTTCTGTTGGTCTGCTAGTTGTTTCAGGACCAGGCAACACCAGGACAACAAGCAATCCAGCTGAATTAATGTCTCCTCCGCAGTTGGAGGGGATTACAATGGAGAAATGGGGGCTTTGGCCAGGAAGGCCAACAAAAAGCGTTTGTCCACTGTGTGGGCCAAGTCCTCCAGGTTTTGGAGGGGTTTTGCCTGCACGCGGGCCACTTTTTTTGATGGTCTGGGAAATACATACCAATCCAGGGCCAAAGATGGGCCACAGAACTTTACAGAAGGGGCAGCAAGAGCAGTTTGCTTCAATTGCTCAAATTCTTCTTCTGTTACGTATGTGGGCTTGACAAAACAGATGGATGGGCAAGGGGGAAGGCAAGAGTCCTTTCTGGACTTATCACTATCACTTGCATAGAAGATGATGAGGTCAAATAAGTCCTGGACAGACACAGAAGGAAAAAGATCATACCCCTTATCAATTTGGGTGCATAGTTTGTTGTAGGTTGCAGGCTTTAAGCGCCTAACGGCAGAACCAAAATTGTAGAGAAATACATCTGCAAGATGCATGTTGGCGTGGTTAATGGGGTAGGACCAACAGGTATGCCCCACAGCCCTGATTTCTTGGGTTTCCCATTCCTGCTGCTCCATCTCAGCACTCAGTACAACTGTGTGCATGGCATTTTGTGTGGCCCACTCCTCCAGCATGGCCTTGAGCTTTGTCTGGTAGGCATACCCATCTGCGTGTTTGATATTGCTAAGTAATAATTGACGCCCAATGGGGAAACTGCCAATAAAACCCCAACAAAACAATACAAGATTGGGCTGCACTTGTACACGTCAGACTGAATACGCTTCTCTCCATAGTCTTGGATACTTGCAGAAATCTTAGTGTATGATAGGAAGATGACGTCATTACGGGCCCTCATTGCTCTCCCTTTAATAAAATTGATGATGGTCAAATTGTATGGGTTGATATCCACCAAGCTGGGACCACCAAGAACCTTATTGGATAGGATTCTGGCGGCAACCACAACTCTGTGCATCCATGAATTCACCATTCTTTTGTTGGTGAAGATGCTGTGGAGTCCCAGCTGGAGACGTACCTGAACCAGGGGCATCTGCGGGTCACATTCCATAATGACCATCATAAGGGGATGGGCTGTGTCACCTTCAGTTGAAGTACGGGCACCAGTTGAGGTCTTCTTGGTAGGGGGGCCACAGTTGGTGTGGGCTTGCAGGGTTGCAGCCACAGTTGACTTTGCAAAACCCATTGTAGCCGCAATTTCCCCAAGAGACATAAGCATCCCTTGCTTTTTGACCATTTCAAGAACAATCTCTGGAGTGATTAATTTTCTTCTGTGGTTTGAAGGCTGATTGGCTGGAGGCAGGGTGTGTCTGCCTTGAGAACCAGACAGTGCCATCTGATTGGCTGTTTCTGGATTCTGGCTTCCATTGGTGGCCCCATGGCTCACTTGGTCAATTCTGTATGCAAGTGTTGCTGTATGATTTGGGTTAGCAGCTGCCTGTTGTGATGGGCAAACAAGGCCATGCTTGAGGACGCAAGAGAAAGAACACACTCCTGGGTAGTGCTTGCAGAGGGGCCTGCGGGTTGGGAGTGGCCATAGAGGGAGGCTTCACTATTAGAAGACCCAGTGTAGCCCTGCATTATTTTGTCAAGGCCAGGGAACAGCTCGTTGACTTGGTTGGTGTTGGAAGAAGACATAATAAATTTTTTATTATATTTTAAACTCAGAAAGAGGAATGTATATTTTAGTCACTTTTATTGTTATATGTGTTAATTTTGTGAATATTATGATCTAAATTTTAGCTGTCCTAAAATAGAATAGGGTGATTTTTGGGAATGCTTATGATTCATAAAAGAATCATCACAAATCCACTATAGATCCTTTAGCATCCTTTTTGAGACACCCATAAATTATATTTATTTCAAATTCCTTGCAATTATGATTTGAAACTTGGTTTTTGGATTTGACAATCCCGCAATTTCAGATTCTTTAATTTTTACATGATGTCTATGATTTGGTTGACATACAGGAAATCTCAAATTGTACATAAGAATCCCACATTTCTGATCCATGTATCCTGCATTTGTTTGCTGAGTTTTGTCTTTTGTTAGTTGAGTTATCTGCTCAAGAGATTTGAAATTTGCCAATTTAAATAAATCAAAAAAAGTCAAATTAAATGGTTGATTTTATTAAATATTTTAATTTTCACTCAGCTGAGTTGCCCGCAAAAGTGATTTGAAATTTGGACCAAGGATTTGAAAATCCTGCATTTTTACGTTCAGGTTCTGAATTTACAGTATTAAACCAGTGAATATGTAAACTAAGCCATTGTTGGTCTTCTTTTATAGTGAAGCACTTATAAATCTTGCTAATTTATGTTGTTGTGTTTGCTTAACCTATTCCCCTTGTCTTGATTTTGCTTTTGTGTTGATTTTCTTTTGTGTTGACAATAAATATCACTATATAAATACTAGTTTTAATGGAAACAGTGGCAAAATCAACTGTAGGAATGCAAAAGTGAGAATTCAAAAGTGAGAATCTAAAAGTGACCAAGTCAACAATTTTAAAATTTCAAAATTAAATTAAAACAACTCATCTGGAATTAAAAATTATTATGGCCATATAAAAACTTTTTATTCATACTCTCAACTAAAAAAGTCAAGAAAAAGTAGTTGCTTTATTATAAAAATCCATTTTGAAAATTTAAAAAGTGTCAAGTTGGCCACTTTTAGATTCTCACTTTTGAATTCTCACTTTTGCATCCCTAAAGTTTATTTTTCCACTGTTCCTGTTTTGAAATATGTAATATAGTTTAATTTAATATTTATGGATTAAAAGGATCTTTTCTAATTGTCAGGATACCAATTGCTGTTGGGAACACTGTTTGATTCAGGTGGAGGAAACACTAAGACAGAGGGTAATGCCCACCATAGGATGTGCACCAACTTAATAACATAGGATAAGGATTGACCAAGCAAGAACCAAGGGCCAAAATTTGGCACCATGAAATCCACCAAGCCTTTACAAGTAATATAGAGTACTTCAAACATCTGGATGAAAAGGGGCATCATTGGTGGTGGTGAATTCTTGTGGGTGGCCAAGCTGTGGGATTAGAGGTGGGGTCATTGGTACAGTAGTTTTAAAAGCTATGGCAACAAGCAAAAACAATTCAGACTTAAAAGAAACAAACTCAGATTTAAGGGAAGTTGAAATGAACCTAATTCTATTGTAATCAATATAAATTTGTTCATTTTTAATTTTTTTTAAATCTGAGTTCATTTTGTTTAAATCTGGATTGTTTTTGCTTGTTGTCATAGCTTTCAAAACTACTGTAAAGTAGTTTTAAAAGCTATGGCAGCAAGCAAAAACAATCCAGATTTAAACAAAATTAATTTTAAACAAATTCATATTGATTTACAATAGATTTGGGTTCATTTCAATTTTGCTTAAATCTGAATTCATTTTGTTTAAATATGAGTTCATTTTGTTTGTCGCCATAGATTTTAAAACAACTGTACCAGATAAGCAAGCAGATGATTGTACTTATTTCAGAATAGTATGGGAAGAACTATGCACCACTTTCCTTCACATTCAATTGTTTCTGTGACTCTAGTTCTTGCCAAGGGGTCAGAAATGAGTCATTTCCAGGATGAACTTGAAATAGGCTGGGTTTTAAGGGTACTTGGTGAAATGTAAAGGTTCAAGGGGTGCTCCAAGTGGACAGAATAATGCTGGCAAGGGGTCCCTGGATTCATTGGTAGGAGTAGCAGGGCCTTTGAATATGCAGGACTGGAGTGAAGGTAGTAGAATATTAAAACTAAATAAGGTAGAATGTGAGTGAACCAAAGGTTCATTAAATTTTATTATCAGAATGACAATACTGCCATTCTCATAATAGCTGGGGTTTTTATACTGTTAACTTTCACATCTCCAAAATTTGTGGGCTTTAGGTCTGCAGGCATTCTTTCAATGGGACTTTGGCATTTGGGAGACTTAAAAGGTGGCTAATTCTGGGTTGACTGGCGTTGGTGAATAGAAGTTGTGATGATCTATTTCTCTGCCTCTATTTGCTGCATCATGCAGCCTGGCCAAATGCATTGCAGTTTTGGTGCTGGGGACTATTATTGACTGACACTTATTGGAGGGTTTGTTTTTAAGTTTTGCCTCAACCTCCTTTAGACAGGCAGCTGCTTCTGCATAGGTTTGGACCTTTGGTGGCGCGCATTTGACTGAGGTCCATGTTTTATTTAGGAAATTACCTTGGCTTTGCAGGCAAGTTATTAAACAGTCTTTGGATTTGAGCCCAAAAAACGCTGACAGCTGGCCCCTTGGCCCTCTTGGCTTGCAGGCCGCATTTATTGGGGTCCAGGATTATATTCTCAGTTTTGACTTTTTCTTAATAATAGAATCAAAATTTTATTCATGACACTAAAGATTTTAAAGCTATAATAAACCACTAATATAATATATAACAAAGCTTGGTATTATTAGCCACTATATGTCAAATGACTATGAAGAAAAGCATCAAAAAAATTTAAATGAATTATCATAAGTGAAGATGTTGCAACTGAACCAATGATAGTTCAGTATTTAGATTGGTAAAGACAACAACCCAAGTAGAAAGGACAAGAATGGGAATAATATGCAGCTTTATTTGGAAGGTGGTAGTTAATATACCAGTAAGGGGAGCCACAAGTCCACCAGGGGGTGGCACAGTGTCAGGTTCAACATAAGGTTTGGGTTGGGAATATCTTGAGCAAGGGATCAGTATGTTGAATCAACAACACTCCTAATTAAGAGAAAGTGCCCACAATTTGACATTGCACTCAGATTGGTCCATACTGTTAGTCACATCATGGGATGACTTGTCAAGCGCCCCCTGTGTATTGTGAGATATATTAGCAGGCAGGGGAGTAATCTTGGTTGCAAAAAATGTATTTTAGATTATGTATCATTTTATTAATAAATTTATTCAACTTTTAATTTATGTTGGCATTGTATGGTTTCATTATTGAAGTTGGCATAAAATCAAAGTATAATAGTTTGATATTTTTAATTTTAGTTTATCATCTTATTTTATGTATAAATAAGTTTGTTCTTAATTGATATCAATATCAGCTTTGTTTCTTAATTGATTATTAATTACAACTATATGATACAATATAAAAACAGTTTATTATACAATTGGTTAGTAGACTACAGCCCAAGTTTCAAATTAAAGTTGACTGTCTGCATTTCAACAAAGTTCAACATTAAGACAGTTTAAATTCCAACAGTTGCTGCTCATGGACATAATCTCTATAAAATCTTGCTTGATTAAAAAGTTTTTGCCTTTATTTGATGCTGTACATGAGTTTGCCTCTCAAGAAAAAGCATAGGTTGATTAAATGCCTTCAGTTGATGCAACATGTGTCTTGTTGGCTAAAGACATTGATTTTGATATCTTCTTGTGCACAGGTCTGATGATTGCCCTGATCAGGGGTTGTCTCCAGGAAGTTTATAAACAATAGGGAATTATCTCTAATGATGTAAACATAAAACTCTTCATCTTCTTGATTAAGGTCAAAGTGCTGGGTATAAACAGTAGTTTTATAACCTGTTGAGATAAATGAACTCAACTCAGTGTAGAAAAAAATCAAAATCAAGGAATTTATATCAAATCAAAATAGATTTGGATTCACTTCATTCCATTTTTAGACTGAGGTTCTTTTGTTTATCTCAAAAGGTTATAAAACCACTGTACATCAGTAGCACTAGCCTCACACTTTTTGCTGTTGACTGCCATAAGCTCTTGGAATTGAGTGTCAATAAGACACCATTTCTATTACTTGATATCAGGAATATTTCTGACAGCAACCAAATTTCCACCATAGTGACAATTTGGGGCAGATAAGGAATTTTGAGCCCAAAGAGTTCCCAATACAAAAAGGGGTTTCCCCTCCCAAATAGGGAAAATAAAACAAAAGTAAAAACAGAACTTGGTGAAGCCTGTAATAATTTATCATCTGGGCAGGCGCCCACCACACCTGCCAGCACCCCCTGCCAGCCTCCTGCCGCCCAGCCACCCACCTGGGTCCCAGCCCCCACTCCCCTCTAGCCAATCAGAAGCCACAAAGGCATGTAGTCAATAAAATAAGTACCTTTCAAAAGGTTTAAAAATGGAGAACCAAAAATACAGTGCTGAACAACCCAAGAACAATTCCCCAACCTTACCCACCCATCCTAGTCACAACCAATGGGGATCTGGGACCCAGACCACTTGGTTGGGGCCAGACCTTTGCCAAACTCAACCAATCATTATAAAATTAGACATTGGAGGAAAATTGGGCCCATTTCCCCTCCTGGCAGTATTTTAACCTGGATCCATTGGCCACACCCAAGAATTGGCAGCCAAGCCACAGATAGTGAGAGAACAAGGGTTTGACCATATTCCAATTGCCTAATGCCAACCCTCACCAAATGTTTTTGGGGTTTCCCATCCCATGTTTTCACTCCCACTTGTAAAACTTTGTCCAGTGGGAGAAGCTATAAATAAAGAATCACCCCCTCAATGATAGCTTGTGCTATTATTGAGAGCAATACTCCCTTCAATAAATACCTTCTAAATCCTTATTCTTAGCCAAAATCTTAGATAGTTTAACCTCATCCTCAATTCCCAACCAGTGAAGATGAACCATCTTGTCTTCATAGCTGTGCTCACAGCTTGCCTTGGGATTGGAGGGTATCAGCAAGGACCTACTGCCTTTGGACCCTCATCAGAAGGGTTGGGCCAAAAGTACTATGAAGACCCCGGCTAACTTAACTCTTTGTACACTGGTTTTTGGTCTCCTCTGGTGTCACCCCATTTTACCATATCTGTTGCTGTGTACACCTCTGCCTACAACATATTGACCTACTTTGCGGGAAGCTTTGGAAGATACAACACCCATGCCAAGGTGTTCTGATGGTTGATAACCATCTATCCCATTGTCATTGACTTGATGGTGTTCCAGTTTGTAAACCTTCTTCTGTACCTACTACAGGTAGTACCAACCATGCTTGGGTATTACACTTGGAAGCTCATTTTGATACTCTAATGAATTCTTAATAAAAACAAGAGAAATATTTCTTTACATTTTTAATGGGGGTTGATTCTTGCTAAAAAAAAGTCAACAGTATGCTTTTTATTGATCTAATTAGGCAGCTGGATGTGGATTTTGATAAAACTTTTCCAGACTAAACTTACTGAATTATCTATATATACTGCATATTCTTTTTTAAGTTTGATCTTTATTAAAATGAATTGCTAAGTTGTTACTTTAACATTTGCTTTATGGGCAATTTTGTTACACTTGCTGTTCAGCAATTTTGTGGGTGTCATAACATCTTTGATTACTCCCTCTTGGGAATTAATTCCCTGAGTGACTCACCAAATGATTTCCCAGCAGATCAATAAGTTGGTGGCACTACTATTATTTGACCATCTATTACAGGGATCAAATATTTCAAATCCTAAGCAGAACACAACTTGGACAAGACTCATGACTTAAGAGGAACAATCACTTGGATAAGCCTCATGACTACCATGACGTACATTGACAGTATGTGGCTTCCCATGATACTATATATTATCCTATATTCATATCCAATAAAGTATCATTCTCCTCTTAATTTTTCCCTTTATATTGTTTATTATACTTCCCAGAAGTATATACTTGACATGGGTTAGTGAGCTAAATCCTCAAGGTTGCTATACATATAAATACAGACATAATATATAATATTAGTGTAGAAGTTTTTTTGTTGCCATTTGTGTATTAGAAACTTTGAGTGCAACTATATTTAAGCTAAGGGACTTTTTTCTTGATGTATCACAGTGTAAAATATAATATATATTGAATCTTTAATACTTCTAAGATGATCTTTTTCAACATCTTTTTTGTCATGAAAGAGGTACTTAACGATCCTGTAGTGAGCACTGTCTTGTTGATTTGGGCTTTGTTATGATACAACAAAAACTTGATCAAAAGTCTTAAATATATAAGGCTTGAGGTTCTGACTTTAAGCCTGTTTGATCTGGATAAAAAGGATCTTCCTGGTGAATAGAAGATGAGTGTTGAAGATCAATGTCAAAACCAATGAACTAAAATGAGCTTAACTTTATTGGAAAATGGCTAAGAATACTAGGATCAAACTTCCTGGTAAAAATTCCTTAGTGGAGATGCTCCAGGTGGCAGGAGGCTGGTAAGGATCAGGAAGCCTCATATATTAATATATTTCCATATTTGGTTAAATGGAAAACATCAGGTCAAAAGTGAAATATCTTGCATTCACACTAGGGTTGGGACGGGCACCAAAATCCACACAATTGGTTTTGTGACTTTGTCAGTTGAGCACAATTAATTTTGTGACCTTCATGTCACATCACAATTCATGCAGATTTGTTTTGTGTTTTTAGGGAGCAGTACACAATTTCAACTGCCACATTTTGTGTCCTGCCCCTAAAGTCACAAAACAAATCTGCATGAATTGTGATATGACCAAGCACAATCTCATGTGGTTTTGTGTTGTGTCCAATCATAAGTATGCAAGCTATTTCTTTCAATTGAACTAGATATTTATAAATATTTTGATTAGTGTTTTGAAATAATTATCTAAAACAAACTGTGGTGTTGTAACTGTGCTGTTTTAGCAGAGTTACAAGGGGAAAAATATTTAGAAGCTAGATAATAATCTTTATTGTGAGATAGTGATTATATAGTCATGGTGAATCAATGGATAGCAGGAACATGATTATTGATCACACAGTTGGATGGAATCAGGGGGTGGCTTGATCCTGGTAATGAGTCAAGCGCCAAAACAAGGTATCCACTGTAGGGGATCATCATCTGTTCATGTTGTTGGATTTGGTAATTTGAGTTAACTTCCTAGTCTGGCTTTGAGTGACCGGATAATCAGATTGCGGGTCACAAACCCGCTTGTTTAGAACCTTGCTGGTGGGTCAAGTCTGCGGTTTGGACACCCCCCCCAACTGAAGGTTGGCCTCCTCTGGGGGCAGGTTGTCAGAGAGGTTGTCAGGAGCCTGGGCGCCGTTCTGGACTAATTGTTGTTCTGTGGCAGCAGGGCAGTTTCTTGTTGTTTTTGTCTCACTTTGCAGGGTCTCAGGCGGTCATGGTGTAGGGTCTTGTCTTGCTTGTGTTTCCTGAGTCCTTGCACAAGATAAGTGTTATTGTTGTTTACCTTTAGAATGATTGCTGGCCCTACTTTCTTGGGTTGTATTTTGCTTTTATCAATGTTCATGACCCAAACTTTGTCTCCAACTTCATGTCTATCTTGGATGGGGCCAAAGGTTTTTTGCAGACGTTCATCTTCCTTTTCTGTTTGTTTGCTGTTGGCCTCTATGACTTGAGGGTCTTAGTGAAGGGGGACTTTACTTGGAATTTCCAGTTTGGGTCCTGTCAATGCTTGAATGATATTTGGCTGTGTGCCGTATACCAACTCAAAAGGGCTTTTTCCGGTGGATCTGTTCACTTGGGTTTGGCATACAAGTAATGTAGTTGGTAGCTGCTTATACCAGTATTAAGGTCTTCCAGCAGTGAACTTGGCTAAGGCTTGCACAAGGCTGCAATTAAGCCGCTTTATATGTCCATTGGCCTGTGGGTGGTATGGCGTTGTTACAGTGTGTTTGACCCCACTTTTTGCGAGGTATACATTGGTGGTTTTGGAGGTCAATTCTTTCCCTCCATTGGTTATCAGGAGTTCTGGCTTTCCAAACTTGCTGATTATCTCTTTGCCAATAAATTGTTGTACATTGTTGCTGGTGTGCGCCCTTACTGCTTGGGCTACTGGCCATCTTGTAGCAAAGTCAATGGCTTTGATGATATATTTCTTATAATTGTGTTTCCCTGGCATGGGGCCAACAATGTCAAGAGCCCATACTTTGAAGGGTAGTTGTGTGCGGATGAGAAGTACTGACTTTGGAGGGGTTTGATTTTGGAAAACTTTTTGCATACCTCACATTGGTCTAGGACTTCTTGAACATTGAAATATAAGGTTGGCCACCAGGCCTTGTGTTTAAGAAACTCATATAGGTTTTGGCTCTTGGTATGTCCGAGGTCTCTGTGATAGCGTAGGATGGTGTCTAACTGCTGGTGCATGGGGATGTAGGAAATGGTTATGCCGTCAGACATTTTTCTGTGTAGGGTCCCGTATATGTCAGCAAATAGGTGTTTGTTTTTGATAACTGTTTCCTTTGTTATGTTGGTTGTGCCAGGGGGAAAACCCTCATCTTTTGTGTGTAGTACTAAGGGAGTCCAGTCTGGGTTGAGCCCATTTTCCCCTCTCAAGGCACAGACATACAGGCGGGAGAGGGCGTCTGCCATGGCAAGCTTGGCCCCAGGTTTGTACTGTATGAGCATTTTGAATCTCTCCAAGAGCTCCATCCAGCGGGCTTGGCAGCGCAACAGATTTGCTTGAGTTTTGAAATAGATGAGTGACTTGTGATTGGTTAATGCTGTGAATTCTTCCTGCCGTTCTAGGTAATAGCACCATTTGACTAGAAAGTGCACAATAGCAACAGTTCCTTGTTGTGAATAGGGTATTGACACTTGTCATCTGTCAATTTTTGCAATTCATAAGCTACAAGCAGGAAGTCACTGTCATTATTTTTGATTCTAGTACTCCCCCAATGGATGCCTCTGAGGTGTCAATTTCCATTTGGTATTCTCTGTCACATTTGTCATGCCAAAGTTGAGCACCACACATTTGTATGAGCCATATTTAGTGCTGAAGGCTGTTTTGGGGATGTCTTTCTCCTTGATGCAAATCTGGTTGTAGCCTGCAGTCAGATCAATCTTGGAGAAGACTGTGGCTCCTCCTAAGGCGTCAAAGAGGTTGACAATCAGTGGTAGTGGATAATAATTCTTGATGGTAACTTTTTTTAGGGCGCAGTAGTCTATGACCAGACGTAAGGTACCGTCCTTCTTGGCCACAAAGAATACATCAGCCCCAAAGGGAGACTGTGAGGGGTGGATAAGTCCTTTCTCTAACCCTTCCTTGAGGTAGGCGCATAAGGATTTGTCTTTGTTTGGGGTCAACTTGTAGATAGGACGCGCCTTGGGTACAGCCCCTTTGAGTTGGATGGAGTGTTGGATGTGTTTCTCAGGGGGCAGCCCGGGCAGTACTTCCTTGAAGATTTCTGGATGGCGGGCCACAATTTCGCGGTCCTGAGGTGTGGAGGTATCTTGGTGATCTTTGAAGTGTATGATCTTGTACTGGCAGGAGTCCCAGTCAATTGCCTTTGGGTTTTCCTTTTTGTCCAGGGTCTCCATGATGCGTACAAAGACGTGGTTGCGTAGGAGTTGGTCCACTGAGTCAGGGTAGATTTGGTGGTTGACGCCTTCACGCTTGATAGTCAACACTGAGGTTGCCCAGTCTATGTGAGGATTGTTCTTTAGTAACCAGTCTAGCCCCAGTACAATATCAAACTTTGGGAAGTTGATGACGGGACCTTAGATGGTGGAGTGTAAGTTCTCAAGCATGACAGAGAAGGGGGCAGTTTTCCTTATCACAGCAATGTGGTGTTTGTCAGCCAGGACCACGTTTTTAATCCGCAAAGAATTAGTGGCCAGCTTGAACTTGTCCACAAAGCTACTGTTGACTAGGGTTTGATCTGCACCCAAATCCAGGAGTGCTGAGCCTGTGTAACTGCAAAAGCAGAAAGGATAAGACACCAGTTTATTGGGATTTCTGGCAATGGTGTACAGTACCAGGTCCTCTGAGGGCACTTGGATCATTGGGCATTGGTCCACGTCCTTTGGTCAGTACTCATCATTTGGCGAGTCAGGAGTTGCGTGAGGAGAGTGTAAATTCACTGCCACCTCTGACCTTGGATCAAACTGTTTCCCCCCGCCGCACCAAAAAAGGGCCAAAAACAACAGCCAAGCCATTAAATTCCCTAGAAGATTTAGCCCACACTGTTCATGAGAGATTTGTTCTGGCCTACCCTGCAGATCCCCCTGCTTTGGTTGCCTTGGCTTGCAAAGAAACATTGATCAATTTGGATTGTTTGTTATCATGGTGTTGTCCTCTCTTAAAAATTATCAGGAACAGCCAATCAAATGATGCCAAATCAACAACCAGAAAATCAAATGAATCTGAAATGGTTGGGATGCCTTTCAGCCAATCAGGTGGAGCCGCAGAAATTAGAGTAAAACTCTCAAGTCTCTCTGACCCTACCCAGCAAAGTTTTTGTCCTAGCCAATTGGATCTAGGTCCAACTATCATGTGATCACTGCCAAAGCAAGCCATTCCTTTTAACATAGCAAGGGGACTTTCAGTCCCCTGCTTATCTATTTTCCAATTTAATAAAGTTTTTGTTTATTGCACTTCATTTTTCAGAATAAACAGTGATATTTGGGGCCCCTGCTTGGAGTTCCTATTGTCTAAATTTTTAAAAAAGTGTTAGTCATACCCTTTATGCTTACCTTCCTGTGCCCTGTTTTGAACTTGGGTTCTCCTCTAGCATCACCTGAGCAGGCTCAAGCGTATAGCTGTTGTTGTCTTCTGTTTTGCTTTCAAAACTCACGTTTGAAACCTAAATTTGAAGTTAAAATCAATATAAAAATCTTCTTTTATCTTGAATTTCCCTTAATTTCTTGGTTTTCAAACCCGTTTTTTGTTTTAAAAGCTCCCAAGCCTTCCAAGCTCATTTCCAAGCTCCCCAGGACTTTCCTTCTGCCTCCTGCTTGGTTTTCTTTTGTGTGTGTCCCCTGGTACCACATTTTTTCATTTGTTGCAGTTTGGAAAGTAGTGTCAATCTCCTTTAAATTTTTGTGCTGGTTTTTATGATGATACACCCTATTGCAAAATTTGTGGTATTTTTCTTAGCCCCATTTCTGCTGCTCTTGTGGTCTACTTCCCCAGACTTGTGGGAAAAGATCTCCTCCTCTGCTCATCTAGTGGGTGAAGATCCTTCCAGTCTCTGGGATCTCCCCAGCGGCCTCCTCTTTTCTGGAGAGGCTGTGGTTAAGAGTTTGACATGTGACGACTTGGACCTGGATATTGCAGATCACTCCTTTCCTGCTGCAGAGAGGGCTGCGTCTTCCATGCCTCCCCTCCTCAGCTTGCCCTCAAGTGATTTGGTACCACTTGTGGCTCCTGTGGTGTCCCCTCTCACCCCCACCTGCACCCCTTGGCTGCTCACCGGACTGATGTTGATGGGTCTGAATGCTTATTTCCCCCAAATGTCTCCTGTGTTGTCCTTGTGGTCCCCCCTTCAAGCGGCCATTCCAGTCCTCCACTAGGAGGTATCCTGGTGGTTTGTCTCACCAGGATGGGAGCCAAACTTAGTTAGTTTAGCCCCCCTCTCTCACAGAGAGCTTGGCTCACTTAGTGCTCTCCCCAGGCTTTTCCCTTGTCTTGATTGCCTTGCGTGGTGGTGACACAGAAATGGGTACAATTTGACTGGCCATTGTTCCCAATTCCATGTTCATTCAAACCTGTGGGTTTGTGGTTGGTGTTATTCCCGTTGCCTCCAGGGGGTGGTCAAGTGGAACACCCGCCTGGATGGGAATCTTTGGGTCTTTCTTTCTTCCCAGTTTGTACCTTATGAAGTGTGTTGGAGGTTTGTTTCACTTTCTCTGCTTTGCAATACAGGCTTTGCAGGTTGGTCACCTGGTCCAGGTTCTCATGCCTCATCATGTGCAACTTGAGGGCGTTGTAGTACATGAGGTATGTGGCTGGGGTGTCAAAAGCCATGTCAGATGGTGCTCAAAGTTGGAGTTCTTTGTAGGCACAGGTGAGCTCCTTCATGGTGCCTGTCTGGGTAAGGTTCTTTACTTGGCGTATTATCATGAGCGCTGTATCCTTAAGCACAAATCTTGCCAGGAAGTCTTGCTTAAAGGTATCCCAGTTCTTGTTGGTGTGTTCCTTGTGCCACTTGTCACACCAGGTGCCAGCGTCATGGGCCAGGCGGATGGAAATTTCTGCAATCCAAAATTGCTGTGGGCATTCCATCTGGGCCAGCTTGCTCTGGGCAGACTGGATCCATGCGGCAGCGTTGTTGTTGTTGGCCCTGGCAAAAGGTTTCAAGGTGGCACTTTGTAGTCTTTGAGTTACGTAGGCTGGTATGGCACTTTTGTCGGTTGGTTGCGGCATGGAGGAGGGAGCCTGGAAGAACCCTTGTGCAGACATGGCGTTGAAGGCGGGTAGTGGGATCACTGTATTCTGATACAGGACAAAACTGTCGGGTATCTTGGCACCAGGAGTGTACAGGGACCAGTCAGGCGGGAGGCCAGACATAATTCTGTCGAGGATTTGTTGGCCGCAGCGTGTGCGGGCAACAGGCGGAATTTTTCAAGATAAGGTAGGATGGAGAACCTACCTGTGCTACCAATGCCGTAACTGTGCTGTTTTAGCAGAGTTACAAGGGGAAAATATTTAGAAGCTAGATAATAATCTTTATTGTGAGATAGTGATTATATAGTCATGGTGAATCAAGGATAACAGGAACATGATTGTGTTGATCACACAGTTGGATGGTGAAGGGGGTGGCTTGATCCTGGTAATGAGTCAAGCGCCAAAACAAGGTATCCACCATAAGGGATCATAATTTGTTCATATTGTTAGATTTGGCAATTCAAGTTGACTTCCTAGTCTGGCTTTAAGTGACTGGATAATCAGATTGCGGATCCCAAACCCGCTTGTTTGGAACCTTGCTGGCGGGTCGAGTCTGTGGTTTTGACAGTGGTACAATCAAATCTATCATTGTGAGGTAATGGCAGGTAAAGATTTAATAAATTCAATTTAAAAAATAAAGTCCCACAACTGAACTTGCTCTAATTTTACATCCTGTGCCTTGAACAAAGTGACATCATCTGTTTCACCCCTGAGAACCATTCTAATTTTACATCATGTGTCCCTTCACAAAATGAAAGCATCTGTTTCATATTCTAAAACTGTCTTTCTTTTATATTTTGTGATCTACACAATGGAGTGAGGAACTAATTGTGACCTACTCTAAAAGGTGCAGCACAAATCCACCCAAATTGTTTTCTGACCCAATCCAAAACATCCAAAAAATGGTTTTGTGACACTGTGTTTGCACAATTGCTGTTCCCGTCCCTACCCTAATTCACACTCATCAATTCCCAGTGTTATGACGTAATTGAACTACACTCATTTACATGCTGATGCAAATGAGCGGTTCATTTCCAAACCTGCCTTTCCACCCCTTTCAAGCCATACAAATATGGCCTATTTCCATTTTTACCCATTTTAGTAAATAATATGGCCCTTCTCAAATAATCAATTATCAATAAATCCTGTTTAAATTTACTTGATATTTTATCTGTAATTATCAAGTAATCTATAGCAAACCAATCAACCAGCTTAATCCTACTTCCAAGAGACAATCTGATCGAAAACTAAGATATCAAATCTCCTACATTTCACCAGTTTATCAGTCACTAGGCCAATTAAAACCCCTAGGGAATTCAAATTCACAGCAGTTTTTTTCAGTACATGGCTTGCATTTTCTCTGAACTGACTTTAACCCATCTATCTCAATAGCTATGGAAAGTACAGTACTATATATAGTCACAGAACACAACATACCTCATTGACAATAGTATTGATACTCAAGATTTACATTTTTTTATTTATCTTCATAAAAATTATAGTTATTTTTATAGATTATTATATTTTTCAAATATCAGGAAGTGTCTACAGTATATGTTTATCTCTTGTTCTGCTAGTAAAAAGATTTATTTCAGCCAAAATATTATTTAATTGAATTTTGAGGATGTTTGGATATCAAATAATCGAATCGAACTAAACTCGCTACAGAATAGGCTTGCTTCGGCCCAGTTCTGGCCGCACAGCCAGATTTTTATATATTTTGACATGTAAAATAGTTTTACACGCGCCGTCCAACGACAGAAGCTAGCTGGAGCTGGGCCAAAGCAGCCCGGCACCAGCATCATCCTTTGACAAACCAAGGAAAGCAAGCCTAAATCTGAGCTAACTTCACAGCATCATTTCAGAAGGCTTGGGTTTCTATTATTTTAAGCCAACAGCATAACCACAAAACACTAATCAAAAGTTGCCGCTTGCTAGAATTAACTAAAACATGGAAAGAGTGAGTTTTGAATTTATATTGTATTGAATTTTTAGTGTTGAACAAGCAATTTTTTAGTATTTTATTTTCCCCTTAGAACCAAGTGGTTCATTCATATTTTTTCCTTTAAACTGTCCTTTGAGCGCCTTAAACCTTGCTCTCTCTAATAAATTCCCAGGGTACTAGTTGTGAACAGGATTCTAGATTCTCTGATAAGATGAAGAAACTTGTCAAAACCATGAAGTTCCCCAAAAGCTTCAGCAAGAAGGTAAATTCCTCTTTAAATCGGGTCCTTTTTTATTTTAAAATATTTATGTGGCAACCCAAAAAAGTACTGGCTTCATTATCACTAGGATCTTGGATTTTTTACTAGTGCAGTAATAAAGTAGCTGAACCGGTCTACACTCTAAATGTGAAGCACCATTCAAATTTAGGGTTTAAAGTTGTATTTTCTAACACTGCAGTATTCTACAGTCAAGTTTGTTATCGGGGTTTTCAGCCTTACGTTGAATTTCAGGTGAACTTAAAGAAGGTTAACGTGTCGGTTTTCAGACCTTGGGTTACTCGTCGCATTTCTGAACTCTTGGGAGTTGACGACGATATCGTGATAGAATTCGCCTTGGGAATCCTTGAACAAGAGGTAAATTCTTCCAGGCTTCCTTTATTTATATCCAAGGTCTGTGATCCGAAGTTAGCTCAAATCAACCTCACAGGATTTCTTGAAAAAAATGCTGGTGTTTTTGTTGAAGAGCTTTGGGAACTTTTATTGAGCGCTCAAGAAAAATGATAACGGGATCCCAACCAAGTTCATCGAAGAGAAGAAAGTGGAACTTCGTAAAAAGCAGGTATGTTTGGTATTTTCATGATTGGGATCTAAAGTTTCGTTTCCAGATTGAAGAGGAAAGAATTGCGCGCCGAATCGAAAGAGAGCGTAAAATAGAAAGCGAAGCTAGGGAGTTGGCTCGGGCTAAACGAAACCAGACTGTAAGATATTGTCGTGTTTTCTTATCTAGCTTAGCTTTGGAAGCTTATAAACTACATTTATCTAGGATAATAATGGCGAAAAGAAAGACTCGCCCCTCGAAAAGGCAGCTCCCAGAGCTTCTGAAAGTAGAAGATCCCGGTCACCTCTCAGAAACCGGAGCTCACGTGATGAATCCTCCCGGCACGAAAGAAGCTCGCGTGATCATCCACGTGATTATAGTTCCCGTAGAGACTCACGTACTACCGATTATGAGCGTGATAGTAGACGTGATTCGTATTCAAGACGTCGGGAGGATTACAGCTCTTCTCGCAGATACAGCAGCAATCGTGATCGTTCTAGAGATTCGTCTTGTTCTGATAGTCGCTCTAAGTCTAGACGCTACGACCGTGAAAGTCATAGAGATAGGAGAGTAGATTCCGAAGCTAGAAATGACAGTAGTTCGCAACGTAGTAGACCTCGCCAAGAAGAGCAAAATACCACTGCACGATACAATCGCGCTGAAAAGGTATACTCTTCTGATGAGTCCCCTCCTCGAAGCCACAGGCGTGGTGAAGATTCTAAATAGCAAGAAAGAACCATATTTGCTATATTGTCCCCTAGGCGCTTCCCCTTTTCTTGACTCAACGTGAATTCAGGGCATACATACCCGATCATATTTGCTTCTATCCAGTGGTTAAATGCTTTTATTGCTGTAAACCCGATATACTTTAGTTAGCTTGATTTTATTGTAAATTATTAGTAATAGCAATGCTCTCTTTAAAAGAGTACTATTTTTTCAAGTATTTTGTTGCCAAAAAGCTGCCTCTAGCTATATTATACCCTTGATTAGGATCTAATTTGCTTTCAACTTTTTCTCTGCTTATACTTATGATAAGGAGCGCCTTTTGGGGAAGCTTCAAATATGGAATTAAGAAAGAAGAGAAGCATATTTTATTGAATAATACTTTAGACTTATATAGACTTGATTGTGGTGGGGATTTAGTTGGATCAAACCTAGGGGTTGGTCATGTGCGAGAGGGGTTCGAGCCACTGGATACTTGGACAGTCATGTGATATTACTTGGTTACTATTCTCGGTCTGTCGAACGGTATATTGGAAGGGCACCAAATCAGGCGATGGCTGAATGTTAAGTAGGTTGGCGGTAGCCAGAATGCTTGTACATCCAGACCCTTGACACTTATATAAGAATTGATTTCTCTTTATAGTGGGTTGTTCCTTCTTGCATGCACCTATTCTTTATGTAATTCTGCTATTCTAGATAGAGGTTTAAAGTTATGTGTGCAGAGTTTGCCCTAAGCATAGACAATTTTGGGTCAGCTAAGTACTATACCAGACAACTTCTCTGATTGTGCTTTTTATTGTTGCCTTATTTTAGGGTTATAGAACATCAAGTAATTCAAAAGCAACCAAATTTAGCTCTGACTTGCCCAGACCAGCTTATCTATGCTCAGTTTAAATGTAATACAGTAGTTTTTTAAACCTGTTGAGATAGATGAATATTAGTCAGTTTAGAATGCATAGGTTCAGTCACAACAAATTTCAACTTGTTTGTTGTGTTTGGCTCCTGGGGATGACATCCAGAAGGACACAGCAGGAAATCTTTATAACAAAAGATTTGAGGTTTGAAGCTAGCCTTGGGTTAGCCTTCAGGGAAAAATTAAAGGTCACATACCTTAATTTCCTGGAATACAAGATGAGGAATTCCTTTTGGCAAAAAGGAAAGGAAAGAGCTTGAAGAATATTAAAGCCAACACAAATGTGGACAAACTTTTCTTTATTAGGAGAAATAATTCTACTTAAATAGTAGACAAGGGTCAATGATCACTCCTTAGGTAGACAGAGTGACAGAGGGGGTCGCGTTGGGTTGAAATCATACCAGGATCAGTTGAGGGCTGGTATAGTATTCCAGAATGGGTGGGCATTGATGTTGACCCATTTATGGAAGGCAAGGAATATCCAAAGTCAAAATCAAAACCAACCAAATCTTTGCATTTATCACTATTTGAAGGCCATATCAAAATAGCATTAATGGTGCAATTTCTGAAATTGTTAGATCTAAATAGAAGATAATTCCACAGAAAATGTGCGCTATTTGGCAAAAATGCCCAGTCACACAACAACCTATTCAAACTAGGGGAAAATGTATAATGATTCAACAACAAATGTATCAAACACTAGAACACATACACTATGTTTACTATGTTTTTTATGAACACATGAAACTCAGTCACAAAAGTTACAAACTTGATCCAACAACAAACCTCAATAGCAACTAAAACAGACAAAAAATATATCAAATATCAGAACAAATGAGTGAATCTATAATACTGTTACCAGTTTGTCCTCATTAAGAATACAATCTAGAATAAAAAAAGGAAATAAAGTTTCTAGTGCTTTTTTGGGATTATAATTAATAAAAATCAAAATTTCAAATATATCAAAACATACATGTAACAGTGCACATTTACAACCAAAAATGATTAATATAGAAATTTAAAAAATCTGATTTGAAATAAACAGTAGTGACTAAAAGCTTTCATGCTACTATATATGGAGAAATAAAAATTATAATAAATAAATTATATAGATACAAAAGATTTTATTTTATTTTTAAACCAAAATGGACGCATCCCAACAACAGAGCCAAAGAGCCAAAGGAGTACGCTGTGGTTGCAGGTGCCCTCACAGGTCAAAAAATTGAGCTAGTGCAACACAAGTGCCTACTCAGGAAGGAGACAGGAAAGTAGAGCTCAATAGTGAGGTTGCACTGACACAACCAGCTCAAGGGGCATAGGGGTGCAAGGGCACAGAGTATAAATCCTAGGGTCCCCAAGCTGACCAGAAACTACACCAAGGTCACCACCACCAAAACAATAAATGACGCCACCACCTAGAGGGAGTCCTTCATATACAATTATTTATACTGTTGTGATGGTGTTCTGGCTACTATTATGGAGAAGGTAAAGCCTGTCCTTGACACCACGTACAAGCCTTACATGAGTGATAACAAAGGAAAGATGACGGCAAGGAGCCACAATATATCAAACCACTGATGGGCAGCAGGTGCTAAAGAAGATTGCAGCCTTTTATAACAAGGTGCCTTTGCCCTGTTTTGTGGCTGAGCCTGTGGAGTTACATTCCAACACCAAAAATCAAAGTACCATGTTGTCTCTGACGCCACCTGTGAGACCTTTATCAGGCCCATCAAGGGAACACGGGACTACAAGAAGGCTGCAGCCATCATTGGTATCTTGGTAAAATCCGCCCATAGGCTCTGCAAAACCTACCTGAAAATGGGTGTTGTCCTCCTTTTGGAGAAATCCAAATGCAAGCCAATCATATTGATCAAGGAACACCTGTGGGAAATCTGGCAATGGATCAATAGAAACTGCCATCTTGAACTGGAAAATATTCAGTTAACAGTTGATTCCACTTTTGGGATTGAGGCTTCAGTTTCCACTTGCTATTGTGCAGTGAAGAGTTTGAGATTCTCTTAAAAAACTTGGGGTTTCTCTGTACAATTGGAACAGCCCAGAAAACATCAAATACTGTCAAAAATGCACCAATATGTTCACTGCTCTCAAGGAGAAGGGGACCATCAATTCTACTACATTGATGGGTGCTCTTTTGTGTTGTTCATGCACAATATCTACAGCTTTGTGCCCAAAGGCAAAAAGAATGGCGTGGCTTGGTGTGTAGCTGTCTGTTCTGTTGCCTACTCTATGATATCCCTTCTTGGTCCCCTTGCCATTGAACTATATCAGGTGATCAGGGGTTTCCACAATAGTGGGTGTCAGAAATTGCACCATTAATGCTATTTTGATATGGCCTTCAAATAGTGATAAATGCAAAGATTTGGTTGGTTTTGCTTTCAACTTTGGAAATTACTTGCCTTCTGTAAATAGGTCTGTTCTAATGTCCACCCATTCTGGATTACCATACCAGCCCTTAATTGATCCTGGTATGACTTCACCCCAACATGACCCCCTCTGCCACTCTGTCTACCTAATGAGTGATCACCAACCCTTGTCTACTATTTAAGTAGAATCATTTCTCCTAATAAAGACAAGTTTATCCACATTTGTGTTGGCTTTAATAATATTCAAGCTTTTTCCTGTCTTTTTTGCCAAAAGGAATTCCTCATCTTGTATTCCAGGAAATTAAGGTATGTGACCTTTAATTTTTCCCTGAAGGCTAACCCAAGGCTAGCTTCAAACCTCAAATCTTTTGTTATAAAGATTTCCTGCTGTGTCCTTCTGGATGTCGTCCCCAGGAGCCAAACACAAAAAAAGGTGCTCACTATAGGGGCTGCAAGCCCCTTGGTTAGCCAGTTCCCACGTGCATTCTCTGGTCCTTCCCCCTTTGTTTCTGAAGTACCCAAGCAACCTAAAGTTTCTAGTCCTCCTCTAGAAGAAAATATCACTGATGCCCCCTCAACTCCCATGGTTTTGGTGGTGTCCCCTGGGCCCACTTGGGCCCCCTTCCAGCTTTCTCACTCAACTATGAGCAAGCTTGTGCTGCTGCCCGCTCCCTCCTCCACACAGGTACTGTGGCCCTGCACACTATCTCTGGTCTCCCTCCTGGGTATGCTTCCAAAGATCTGTATTCCTTCCTTTTAGACTTTGGTCTTCCCCCGCGCTGATGGAATCAATGGAGACTATTGACGTATTGGTTAACTAATTCATTCAACCTGCGCTGGTCCATCATCAGTTGGCTTTGGGGTTGCATTATCAGCTCTTGACTTCCGTAGCCACCGCTGTTTCCAACAATCATGCACAAAATATGGCTTATCAAGAATGGTCCCATAGTCTATTTGCTTGCATTTCAGATAACCAGCGCAACTTGCTAGCGTCACAAAAGTATTTGACCTTGTCCCTAAACTCTCTTTGCACCTTGCTCCCTGGTTATATCAAAGATCAACTTACAAACTGGATGATCACCAAGCTACCTGGCGTGGCCAGATAGAGTCAACTCTTCTAAAGTATTGTCAAGACTTTGAGACCTTAGTCACTGAACTCAATCAGTTTTGAGAGCATGTTAATTCCCAGCTCAAGTTGGTTGGGACCCACATCAATAATTGGGGCCAGCGTCTGCACTTACAGTATGGTTTGGACAAGGACAAGTTAGGAAAAACTCTGTGTTGGGTTCAAAACTACGTTGACAATAGAGTGGCTTCCCTTGAATTTGAATCCACCGGCTCCTTTAGTTGATGGCCTGTCCGCCTCTGAAGATAAGGTGTGGGCCACCATAGCCAAACTCAAAGCCACTACTCAACGTCAAGCCTCTGTCCCAAACCCTCTGCCTTCTGAGCCTACGCCTGATCCTTGCATTGCCATGCTAACAGACCAAGTAGCTACTTTGCAAGGCAAGATTGAGTATTTGAACAAATGCCTCTCTGACCCTGATAGTTTTTCCTCTGGATCTGATGGCAAAGGGGAGGCTGAGGTCACTGTTACTCCTACCCACCCTGATCATGGGTGTTTCCCTAGACTGAAAGGCCAACCCTGTGTCAACTGTGCTCTTGCCTTGGATCATTTAGAAGCAGTAACAAATGATGTTGTAGATTGACAAGATACTCTAGAGCGCAAGGTGCAGAACCTCTCTTGCCTAACGGAAACAATAAATGGACAAGTTACCCCCTGGCTGCTCAAATAACTTCTCTGGTTACTCTTATCAATGGAGTTGTGGGCACATTGGCAGTCCAAAAAATCAAGATTGATGAATTTGGAGCTGCTGCCACTACTGCCTGGAATATGAATGGACAGAACAGCTCTACCCTAGACACCCTAGAAGAGAGCCTTTGACTTCTCTGGGCTAGACAACCCGCTGCTGAATCTGAGTTTGAGGGCAATCCACACATCAACATTCTCAACCCAGGTGACAACAGGCAATCCACTTCCTTGTCCATTGACCCAAACTACAAGCCGACCTTCAAGCAGATATTTGACCCTAAAACCTCTACCATTGCGGCCTTTCTGACAATCTACAAGACTGCAATGCGTAGGGCTTCTGACTGGCTTAAAAAGGAGCACATTATTACCTGCCTCCATCCTACATGCCAAAAAGTTGTGGTCCCCAAGATTCCATTCATTGTCACTTGGGAAGACATGAAACACCTCCTTATTGAAGAATTTGGAGGATATCTCAGCTTGGAGGTTAAGAAAGATGCATTAATGCACATTTCCTTTAAGCCCAAGGAAACCCTGGCTGAGTTTGCTGACTGCTTCTATATTGAAGGGCAACAGTTAATCATCAGTTGACAGTCAACCCCCCATGAAGCCTATACAGCATGTTCAAATGCTTTGAAGGTGAATCAGCTTCTGTGCCTGCACTTTAAGGCACACAAAGTTTATCTTACGTCCATGAAGAATATTAAGGCCCTCTTTCAAGACATGCATTTGACCCATGAGGATACCATTGTTCTTCAAAATAATGCCAGTAATGCTGGGACTACCTCCTGTACTCTGCGCATTGACTCTGGGCTCAGGTAGACAACCTAAGAGGCAAGGATGTCATAACTGCAGTCAAATAGGGCACCACTTGCGTACCTGCACTAATCCCTGGGTAGAAGGTGTGGTGCTGGGTGCCATCCCCTAGTATTGCCTTATTTGGAATGCTTCCTTATTTGGGAAAGTATAAGGGGAACTGCTACCCTTTTTTGTTATTATCATCGGAAGATAACCCTCCAAATTAGATAGTGTTGTCTCT
The DNA here is from genome assembly GCA_014839935.2 of Entomophthora muscae. Classification (NCBI taxonomy): domain Eukaryota; kingdom Fungi; phylum Entomophthoromycota; class Entomophthoromycetes; order Entomophthorales; family Entomophthoraceae; genus Entomophthora; species Entomophthora muscae. The sequence continues at coordinate 47,785 of QTSX02005258.1, read as the reverse complement.
GATTATAGACCATTTGATGCACCTGCAGCTAGCCGCAGATGCGTTGGAGAGTGACTCATTGGAATGGTTTTTCATATGGCAATTAGTGATCAATTGGGCATCTGCAGCTAGCCGCAGATGTATTGATTGGTGACCCATCAAAAGAAGTTTATATATGACAATTAATGACCCATTGACACATCTGCGGCTAGCTGCAGATGCATTGATTATAAACCCACTGCTTGTGCCCAATATGTAAATCAGTATAGTGATCTTCTGCCCCTCTTTTTTCCAAAGTGGGAACCCTGAAAGAGAGTAACCTGAAACCTTATTCTACACTCAATTCCCCAGAGACAGCCCTACTATGTGCTGCGACCACCTGACCTCAGATCACATGCCCAAATGTTCATTTCTTGCCCAATACAACCCATTTCTTTCTGAATATTCCCCAGTATGTTTCAGCCCTCCAAGAATAAGCTCATTGACTAACAGTATAGACCCTTTTCAGCATGACTCACCCTTTCTTTCCCCTCCTCCCCTCCACGTATAAAAAGACCCCCAGGTGTCCCCAATAAAGAAGAATTATACACATACACAACAATTGACTTACAAATTTTAGACTACTTGCAGAGCCCAAAAATAGAGGTTCTGTTGAGTAAGAAGATAATAGTCCTGTTGTGTTTCCAGTTTCTCAGCTACTCTCAAACCATCCCTCCAACCCTTGAGTATCACATTTTCTGGTGCTCACTACAGGGGTATACGCCACTGCCTGTCGCACCGCTGCCGGAGACCTCTAGTCCAGGGACCAAACCTGTGACCCCAAAACCATGGACCACCCACGCCATTCCACCGCCAACTACGCTCAACGCAACACTAGCCCACCGCACCCTGCCTGCCTAACTCTGGCACACAGAGGCTGGGGTCAGCCCCGCAACGCTGATTGAGTCTCAACCCCCACCAAAGTCCCCCACCCTGAGGGTCAAGCCGCCCCTAGCACAGGATCTCCCTAACTGCCTATAGAGGTCAAGGAACCTGCTGCCCCGGTCTCTGACCTTCCCCCACAAGCCCAACCTAGACCTCGCCTGCCTCTGTCCCTTCTATTTCCCAAGCTGTTGAGCCTGCAAGACAGCGCACTGCCTCAGTCTGCCTGTGAAGCCCCTCCCCTGCCTCAGATGAGGACCCCATAGAGGACTTCTTTGAGGTGGATGAGGAACCTCCCGCCAATCTTACTCAGACTCCATCTTGGTCATCTACATCAAGTGGAGACCACTGTCACCCTAGGGCCCTGTCTGGAAATCCCGCGCCCCCTCCCTGAAGACGTTGAACCCTCGGGCAAACTAGCTCCTGTTCCCCGTTTGTCTCACGTATAGAGCCTCTTCCTGTCCCTACTGCTCCTCCATCCTACCAGTCTGTCCCTAGTGCTCCCCCTCTACCAATACACCAAGTTGCTCACCCTGGCCCCTCTGATGACCCCACCATATCTGATATGGAACATGTCTGCCAGTTTCTGAGCAAGAACAGGGATGTTCTCACCTCCATTGCCATAGACAACACCCGGAGGATCAAGGCCTATCTGATCCAATTTAATCACCCTATGGTAACCACACTGGTAAATTGGCTGGAGCAACAACGTATCAGCAGTGAACAAACCATCACGGCTTTGAACCAACTAAGGGATTATACTGAGTCAGCAGTAAACCCCCTTCAAGACCGTCTTCACCAGATCAGACACAAACATGAGGTTCTGGGAGCCATGCACTCAGACACTGTGACCATTGCTTGGCAGATGACTGAAGACCACTCCGCCCTCCAACAGCAAGTAGTTCAACCCTTGATTGAAGAAGCGGCCAATCTTAAAGGTCACTCCAACCAACATGACGTAGACATCAGTGATATACAGGCCCAGCTAACAGATATCTGAGAGGCCTGCAACCGGTGGGCTGGAAACGCTGTGTCTAGAGTCAACCAGGCTCAGGATGACCTAGAGGTCCTGAAGAAAGACTTTGACTTACTTCAAAATGATCTCACTCAAACACGGGAAGACCTGGACGTTGTGGGAACTGATGGCAACGCAACCTATGCTAAGGTAGAAGTGCTACAGGTGGACCAGGTCGCCTTCAAGACAGAAACTGAGGACAACCAAACCAAACACCTTGGCCTCATCCAACAATTGACAGCCCAACTTAAGCGTGTCCAACAGGAGCTGACCATCCTGACTCAGAAGCAGGAAGCCCATGCCTCTACTTACAACAAGGAGCTCTCCACTCTTAAGGAGAAGGACACTAGCCTACAGTTGCTGATCTCCAACCTGACCAAAAGATTTAACTCAATGAACCTAGGAGGATCAGGTAGCGCTCAACCAGTCCCAACATCTGCCTCTGCCTCTGCCTCTGCCTTGGAAGAAGTAGTGTGTTCTGTCCTTGAGTCAGTAGAAACCACAACGGCCTTGTCCAGTACTCACCCAGTTGGAGAGACATATCAAAGTTTCCCCTGGGCTACCCAAGGGGTCTCTGCCCCAATGCCAACCTCCTTCCCGCCCATCCTGGACATCTTGACTCCTGGCCCCACCTCAGTACCATCTGCCACCAATCAAACTCCCGTGGAACATCTCCCCAAAACTCCATCACTGGTCCCTGCTATGATCATAGGGCAGACCCTGCAACCGCATGCTGGGAGACCCCTCCAAATCCTGGACACTCACATCCTCAGAAATACCCTTGGTGGCTTCCCCCTTCCAGGTACTCAGGCCCTAACCCCCCAACCATATCCATAAGAGGGGTCTTTCTCCCAATTGGATTACCCCTATGGGGCTTACACCCCTGCTGGGCCGTTGCTTCCACCTCGAGGCTATCCTAGAACTTTCTCTGGAGGACCCCCAGGGCCACCAGGACCCCCACCAGGCCAACCCTCAGGACCACCCTACGGACCTCCAGGACCAGCCCCTTTCAACCCTGGCCTGCCTTCATGGGACTCTCGTGCAAGCTCTGGCCCTAGTCTCAAGCTAAACACCAAGTTCAAACCAGGAGGACCCATCAATATTCATGTCTTTCTCAAAGGGTTTGAGCTTATGACCAGGGATAGCCCAGAGCCAGTTGCCCGTGCTAAACTGTTGAATAGCCTGGACAAAACTGCCTTCTCCACTGGATTGCCTCTCTTAGTGGAGGGGAGGGGTCTTACAAGAAAATTAAAAATATCCTTGAAGCTACCTATGGTTCCTCCAAACAGCTAGAGGACAAGAAGGCCAACTTCTTGACTTTCTCTCAGAAGAAAGATGAGTTGCTTCCAGAATTTGGTAGAAGATTTAGGGTTGAGGCTCAACCCCTAATTTCTATCAACTTCCTGACCCCCCAAGAAGCAGCTACAGCTCTTCTACATGCAATCTGCCCCTTCCCACACTTGTCTGTTTTCCACCCACAGCTGTTGACACCTACTTCAACCCAAGAAGTGCTTTGCATAGCCGCCTCCCTCCAACAACACACCCTATGCCAGGCTCCACACCCTGTGTACCCATCCTGCTGGGTAATGAATGTGGTGGAGGATTATGAAGAGGACAATGACGGAGTTCTCTATCCAGAAAGACAACCCATGGAAGAATGGGAATGCTTTAAGTGTGGACAGAAAGGACATTTTGCAAGGAACTGCCCACACCGCCAACTAGACGTGAAAGAAGAGCCTGCTGACTCAAAACCCAGTGTGCACGCCTTGCCCAACACATTGCAAGAGGATAGTGCCTTGGAAGGGCCAAAAAACTACTAAGCAGAGCATACAGAACCAGTGTGTCTCTGCCTAGTAAAAAGGTCCCTCCTGATCCCCCTAGCCCTGACTCATTAATAATGGTTGTGGCCAATCACACACGCACAAAAGCTTCAGCCCACAAGGAAGTACCCCCCACAAAATAAACTCCCTGAAGGTCAATCCCGCCTTGCCATATATCCTCCAGGCTCAGAACCTCCAGAAAACTCACCCCACCATCAGCAATATAGCTGAAGTCCTTTCAAAAACTGTGATCACTACTCTGTTGAGTGATATTGTCCACATCTTTCCTATCCTACAGAAAGCCATCAACAAGCTAGAAAAAGGATTCCCCCTTGTCTGCCAGATAGAAGGCAGAAATGGCCTCTTGGTTGGTTCAAGCACATGGGTACCAACTGAGGTATTTGGCATCCCAATTTGTGCCGTCCTGGATAGCAGTGCACCGACCTTAATCCTACCCTCCCAATTCACTTGTAGGCTTTGTTTTCTACCAGACATTGAGTGCAGTAGAACCTTTGATACAGCAGGTGACAATCCTGACAGATCCAAAGGCGCGTACTCTTTGGTCCTGTTGAAGTTCAAGGATACTGTGGTCACCTGCCCGGCCATAGTGCTGGAAGCCAAGAACTACAACGTATTGATTGGTTCCTCCTTTATGGACCAGTTTGGGACCACCATAGATCATAAGACTGGTACGTTCCACCTTCTAGGCCAGAAAATCCCCTCCTGACACCAGATGGCCAGCCTAGAATCCCTCCCAAAGGCATGAACCCTAGAGGATGCATCCTGCTGGCCTGCCCATCTGGGATGATAGAGATCCCCTATGAAACCACCTCAACTCAAATAAGCAAGCTTCCAAACACTGTTTGCTACAACAACCCTATCCTGATTTGGTCAAAGTACAGTGTAAGTATCCCTCCTAAATCTCAAGCCATCATAGGAACAGGTATCAAGCTACACATATCTAAAGGGTTACATGGGGAAATATTGGCACTAGGTTTTCCACATCCTGGGCTGCCCACAGTCACAACCCATCTTATCCCAGGGAAGACCACTGATGAGCTCACTATCCTGGTGGCCAACCCTCACTCCTCTACTCTAGAAATTGGTCACAACTCTGGGGTAGCCTTCTTAAAAATTGCCTCAAATAAATCTATTTCCTCTGCCTATTTCATTGGATTGCTGTATGAGCTAGGATTACCAGACCCTGGTCATGACCTAATAACACCCATCCTACAAGACAAAAAAATTGGGGAAATAGACTTGCAACAGAAGGAACAGTTTCTGGAACTCATCAAGAAGTACAAGTACCTTTTTGCCAACTCTGACGCCAAGCTGGGCTGCGCCAATAACTGCTTCCATAAAGTCAACACAGGGGAAGCACAGCCCCTATTCCAAACCGTGTACCATCAATCCCCCGTGGCTAATTGGAAATCCAACAGGAAGTTGAAAAATTATTGGAAGGAGGTCTCTTAGTACCATCCAACAGTCCCTGGGCCAGTCCTCTGCTCCTGGTAAAAAAGAAAGATGGAACCAATTGAGTGGTAATTGACTACAGGAAGTTGAACACCATCTCCAAGAAAGATAGGTATCCCTTACCTCGGATTGATGACATCCTAGACAAGCTGGGAGGTGCGCAGTTCTTCTCAGCCATGTATCTCGTAGCAGGCTACTGGAAGATACCTATGGAAGTTGAAGACCAGGAGAAATGTGCCATTGTGACTGTGGATGGTCTGTATCAACCACCCCAGATGCCACAAGGACTAGCCAACGCCCCGGTCACCTTTCAAAGGCTTATGAACACCACCTTCTGCGACCTAAAGTCCATCTGTGTCCTTGTATATTTGGATGACATCAATGCTTATTCAAAAAGCTTTGAGGATCATCTTAGAGACCTAGAGCAGGTCTTCATCAGGCTAGACAAGATAGGGATGAAACTCAAGCCAAAGAAGTGTCAATTCTTTAAGGAAAACCTTGAGTTCCTAGGCCATGTCATCAATAAGAAAGGCATTACCCCTATCCCAGCCAAGGTAACAGCTATCTCCAAACTTGCTGCCCTACCACCGTAAAGGACCTACAATGCTTCCTTGGCATGGTTGGTTACTATTGCCGTTTTATAGAAGCATTTGCCAATCTGGCCCAACCCCTTTTTTGCCTCCCAAAAAAGGATGCAGAATTTGTATGGGACCATGATTGCCAAATTGGGTTCAAGGCGCTCAATCAAGCTTTAGTAGAATCTCTGGTTCTAGCATATCCCAACTTCTCTAAAGAGTTCATTTTGTACACAGATGCCAGCTTATTAGCAGTAGGAGTGGTCCTCGTGCAATTGGATAATGAAGGCCACAATCACCCTGTTGGATATTTCTCTAGGACCCTGAACATCCACAAACAAAACTACTCAGTAACTGAACAAGAGTGCCTAGCAGTCTTATATGGTATCAAAGAGTGCCATCCCTACTTGTATGGGTCCCACTTCAAGGTTGTGACTGACCATTCTTCCCTAAAGTGGCTAGCTAACTTAAAGGACCCCAAAAGGGAGATTGGCTTGCTGGGCAGTAAGATTGCAGGCATACAACTATAAACTTGTACAACGCCCTGGAGCCAAGCACATCAACGCTGATAGGAAAATCTAGACTTCCACTAGTAGCAGCCCTTGCCCCCAAAGGAGACGCCCTGTTTGATCTCATTCCTTTTCCCTCCAAATGGGATAATATCCCTCCTGAGGATCAGAAAACCCTAGCCAAGCTTGCTCATAGAACCAAGATTAGAGATAGATGTCTATATAAGGAAGTCAAGGGACATCAACTTCCATACATTTGCCCCTTTTGGCGGCTAGCCATATTAAAAAAATTCATAACCTAGCCACTGGGCATGCAGGCAAAAAACGCATGATGGCAACACTTGCATCACACTGCTATTGGGAAGGTATGTACACTGACGTATTAGAATATTGTTGAAGTTGCATGACTTGCTCCAAGTATTGCCCCCTACCCAAGGCCACTAGCTATAGACTGCATCCCCCTACCCACATGTTACACACGGTTAGCATTGATGTGGTAGGACCAGTAGGCCCAAATAAGACTAGTTGTGGGAATAGATATCTTATTATAGCCATTGACCATTTCAGCAAATGGGTTGAAGCCAAGGCTATTCCTGCCCCTACTGCCAAGCACACTGCCCAATTTGTTCTATCACATATCATTGCCAATCATGGCTGTCCGCACATCATTTTGACAGATAATGGAACCAACTTCACCAGTAAACTTCTGTCTGAATTAAACAAGATCATGGGAAATAAGGACGCAAAATCTACTCTGTATCACCCAGAGACAAATGGCTCTGTTAAACGAGTCAACAGCACCCTTAAGACTATCCTCAAAAAGCTCATGTTAGATTCAGGCTTGTCTTGGGATACTCTAGTTCCTTTGGCACTTATGGCGTACCAAGTAACTAGTCATACCACTACTGGTTGTTCCCCCTTCCAGATGGTTTATGGGCAACAACCCTCCCTACCAGGTCTCCTGGCAACTTATAATTTAGATCCAGGTAAATTCCCTGATGACCATTTGAGAGCCCTCACCAAAGGGTTAATAACTCCGCATCATGAAGCATATAACACTATGGGGACAAATTGGCGTGCTGCGTTTGCCCGCAACATAAAGCATTGTCCCAAGCTTGCATCTTTTGAGATTGGCCAACACATACTTGTCTCCAGGGCTTGTACTTCTGGACGTCTCCACAAGCTCATTCCAATATTCTCAGGCCCATTTGTGGTAATTGAGAAAAGTAGCTTTGATGCATACACAGTTTGACATATTGGCTCTGGTTGAACTTATCAGAGAGTGCACGCCAAGTTTATGAAAGCAGCCCCTGTAGTTGACAAGGAGTTCCCTTGCCCCTTGCCAACTTCTGCCTACATGGGCACCCCTTAGTAAGGCCATGCAGTCTTACACAACCTCTTCTAGCATTGCTCTTATCTCTTCTATATAAGGCAGCAGAGGAAACATTACGTAGGAATATAAAAAAATCAATGAAGCACGGTATCCTACTACCCCTTCATAGGATCAGGCTGAAGAGACCAATTGTTGGTATAGTCTGCATAAATAAAAAGGGATTTATCCCAGAAAAGAAAAAGAAAAAAACAGATGAATAAATAAATATAAAATAAATAAATAAACATGGAAGAAGCAAAAGGGTTTATTCTTGCAGTGGATGAGGGGTCATGAACCCCATATAGTGATTAGTGACCTTGGCGGCCACAAAGAAAGGGAAAATGTGATTGTCATCATATGCTGCCATGTGGCTGCTGGTTGGAGCCTGAAGCATCCAATTGTACATGCAGCACTTCTCAGGAGGATGGTGACTGGTGTAGATGGCTGCCAAGATAAGCGCATCCTGAATCATATACTCATATGATTTGAATCCCTTTGCAGGGCGACCCATAGACAGCTGAGCTTGCATGCCGTCAATGGCAGTGGCAACCTTCTTGCGCGACAGGTTGGCACAATTTGACAGGTTGAAGGACAGGCCCAGAGTAATGAGAGCTTGCACCTGCTGGTGGTACAAGTTAGGGTCCAACTCCCTAACCCGGTTGGCAAACAGGCGGTACCGCCAGCTCTGAGAGGCCCCATCAAACCCGTGGTATGAAAGGATGGGGCAAACGTCCTGCTCAACACCCCAAGTCTCCACTGCCAAGATCAGGGCGTTATTGTCAAAGGTGATGTCTGCCATTTTGCAAGGACAAGTTGCAATCAGTTGGGTAAATTCTGTCAAGGTGAACAAAAGGGCATGATGGGTGCCAATGGCCATGGCGTTCTCCACCAAGTGACCTACCCAGGCGGTAACGGGCCTGGCCACCTGACATCCCAGCCCAAGCTGTGTGATGTTGATAAGATTTGACAAGGAAGGAAGGCACCCCACTGGAGGCACACACGTGTAGGCGTTCACCAAGGAGTTCTGGAACCACACCAAATCCTCATTCCAGACTAGCTCCAGGATCTGCACCATGGGCTTGACCTGAAGGGCAGCCCTAACTTCCTGGTAGTTGTTTTCAGACTGTTTGTCCATCCAGACTGCGTTAATAGCCATCTGGCTGTAGGGACCAAGTACTTGCTTGGAGCAATTGGGCGCATGGTGGGTAATATTCACATTATCTAGCCCCATATTGGCAAAGGTCTCTACAATGGCCACCCAGGAGACCAGGGTGTCTTCAATGGGATTATCTGCACCCAAACAATTGGCTGCCTCCAGAGCTACGCGCCGCTGCTTGTCAACAAGAGCCTTGGAAGCTGCTTGCACGGCAGCTGCGTCACAAGCAGTCTGGGCCATCACCTCCTGTATGGCCTGTTTGCCGCTGGTTGGCAAGGTCACCTCTGCCCCGCGGGCCAGGTTGCAAAGACGTTGGCACTGAGTAGCCGGGGAAGCAGGGTGACTTGGGGGGCTTCAATCTTTAGGGTCAGGCTGTGAACTTGATCCCTCCTGAGCCTCAGGCCCTGAAGGCTTGGGCGTGTTGGACTTGGTAGTTTTGAACTGGTCATCCTCCTTGTCCAGTTGGAGGTAGCGGCGCCTCTTGGCAGCGTGCACCCAACTGGGCACAATGGCAAAGGCTGCAGACATCAGTGGGGCCCGTACAATTTTGCAGTCCTCCTCTGGGAGGTCCTCCAAGATGTGTTCTTCCTGTTCTATTGAGGAGCCCACCCCCTGTTTAAGGGCCTCAAGCTTTGCTTGACAAAGAGCAGTTAATGCGTCCTGTAGTGAGGCAGATAATTTTCAGACGCGGCAGACGGCAGAAGATAATGACATTTTTAATTAAGGAAAACCATTCAGGACGCCTCTATTTATACCTGATTTTACCCAATTAATTTGGCTTGATGATCATTGGGTGATTCATCATGACTCACCCCTCTAAGTCTAATCACCAAATATCATTAGGCTACTTGACAATTGATTGGCTGTTTTAAATTGGTTTCAGGTGTGCATCCACTTACCATTATGAGGGCCTCAAATTTCCTTTTTTGGATGGAGCCCCCCATCCTGATCCGGGGGTATGTGGTGCTGGGTGCCATCCCCTATTATTGCCTTATTTGGAATGCTTCCTTATTTGGGAAAGTATAAGGGGAACTGCTGCCCTTTTTTGTTATTATCATTGGAAGATAGCCCTCCAAATTAGATAGCATCATCTCTGATTATAGACCAATTGATGCACCTGCGGCTAGCCGCAGATGCGTTGGAGAGTGACTCATTGGAATGGGTTTTCATATGGCAATTAGTGACCAACTGGGCATCTGCGGCTGGCCGCAGATGTATTGATTGGTGACCCATCAAAAGAAGTTTATATATGACAATTAATGACCCATTGACGCATCTGCGGCTAGCCGCAGATGCATCAATTATCAACCCATTGCTTGTGTCCACTATGTAAATTGGTATAGTGATCTTCTGCCCCTCTTTTTGCCAAAGTGGGAACCCTGAAAGAGAGTAGCCTGAAACCTTATTCTATACTCAATTTCCCAGAGACAGCCCTACTATGTGCTGCAACCACCTGTCCTCAGATCACATGCCCAAATTTTCATTTCTTGCCCAATCCAACCCATTTATTTCTGAATATTCCCCAGTATGTTTCAGCCCTCCAAGAATAAGCTCATTGCCTAACAGTATAGACCCTAGTCAGCATGACTCACCTTTTCTTTCCCCTCCTCCCCTCCAAGTATAAAAAGACCCCCAGGAGTCCCCAATAAAGAAGAATTATACACATACACAACAATTGACTTAAAAATCTTAGACTACTTGCTGATCCCAAAAAATAGAGGTTCTGTTGAGTAAGAAGATAATAGTCCTGTTGTGTTTCCAGTTGCCCAGCTACTCTCAACCATCCCTCCAACCCTTGAGCATCACAGAAGGTTGTGACCCTAAGGAACAGGTGGGAAAAGAGAGGTCAGCTTAGAGACAGAGACACTCTCTGCTGACCAATCTCCTCCGTCTCCTCCTTATCCTCCCTCTGAAAAGGAATCTCCCCCTTCCTCTGGCCCAACTATCCTTCCTCTGTTTCATGATCTTTCCAGTGATTCTGAGCCTGAAGATTCAGACTGTGATGAATCAGATAATTATGGCTACTCTGTTCTGGCTGTCCCAGAAACTGTGTCTGTCACTTACAAGCTTTGCTCAGGGAAAACTACCACTACCTCTTGCACACCTTCAGTCAAAGCCAAGGCTGTGATGGCTTTCTCCTACCTGGCCCAGGCTCATCAACCACCTGTCTTGGTAGACTCTTCTGAAGAAGCTGCCAAGCTAGCTGAAGCCCTCTTTCAGAACGTGACTGTATCTCTCCCCTTGCAGACTGTGTATAAAGAAATTCCTGCCTTAAAATGCATGTTAGCTAAATGGGAAAAAGAGCTAGAAGCTGCGCAGGATGTGTTGACCATCTTGCCCCCCTTTGGGAAAGATACTACTTGCGTGCAAGTATCAATCCAAAAGGTTAAAATCAAAGCCATTACGGACACAGGTTCTCCAGTCAATGTGGTATCATCCAAGATAATGAAGAAGCTTAAGCTGGCTCCTGACCTCAACTAAACTCAATCATATGGTACTGCAGGCATGGCTCAAACCCAAGCCATTGGTTCCTACTCCACTCTGCCTATGAGGTTTGGGAAACTCCTCATTACATCTCCTGCTGTTGTCCTAGAGAACAAAAGCTATGATCTCCTTATTGGCACACAATTCCTCACAAATATAATGGGATTGTAAACCTTCAAGATGGATACCTTTTGATATTAGGATACAAGGTCCTTTTAATTTTCAAAGAACCTCTGCGCCTACCAGGCAAACATCTTAAGACTTGTGTGCTCAAGTATCCCACGGGTATCTTATTGCTCAAGTACAGAACTCACTTCTTCAATATGTGTTCCCCTCCTCCTTCCTGTCCCGCAGAGGAAGGTGTGCCTCTCCTTGCCCCTGCAGCTATTACCATCCCTCCAGGCTCCCAAGTGATTATAGACTCTCAGATATCTTATGAACTGCCTGAGAAATCATTCTTGGAATTGTACTCTCCTGAGTCTCTCAGATGCAAAGAGCCTCAATTATGCCTAGGGATCTTAGACCAAACCCATAATGAGCCTGTGCAGTTGCTGCTAGCTAACCTGACTGCTTTGTCTATGCAAGTATTGTGGGGCCAAGTTTTAGGGCACAGCTGCATATTAGGGGCAGAACAGGTAGTGTCCCTCTACCCTTTTGAAACCTTCAGCAACTTCAATCTCCCTGAAGAAAACACTCAGGTTCTCTCCCTGTTCACAGCTGCCAACTTCCCTCAATTGTTGCCCATTCAACAAAAGAATGTGCTGAATCTACTTGATCAGTTTAGCAATATCTTTGCCTCTGGACCTACAGACTATGGCCTAGCCAAAGGGGTCATCCATCAGATTGATACTGGTGATGCACCACCTTTTTGTGTCAAGCCATACCTGTAAAGCCCCAGAAAATGAGGGAGTATTTTAGCAAGATAGGGGACCAAGTTGGTGACTTGGAACCCAGTGAGCGCTTTCATAATGGGGTAGACCGTCATCATCTATCAAAAGACCTTGGCGTGTACGTTAAATCTTCTAAAATTACCGGCAAAGTACGTAAGCACGTAGAATACAAAGGTGCATATTGCTATGTGTTGGGTGGAGCGGGGCAACACCAGCATGGGCCAGGGGTACATCTCAGAGGAGTTTAGCTGTGTGGGCTCCTTGTAGAAGTACTTGTTGGGCGGTTTATTGTAGGGCCCATGCTGGTGGGTGTATTGGTGGCCCCCAATCCCAAGGCAAGCTGTGAGTACAGCTGAGAAGATCAAGTGGTTCATCTTCTGGTCCTGGGAAAGGGCAGACAAAGCTTAGTGTCTTAACTTTCTATAGAGTAAAAGTTCTGGTTTTGATTTATGTGATACTATTGAGGGGTAATTTCACTCAATTATAGCACAAACTACCATCAAGTGATTGAGATTTATTATATACTATCATCCTTAGGGGGCATGAATAGTACAAAGCATTGGATAGGGACCCCAAAATCTTGGTGTTGTCTGGGATTCCCATTTGGGATTGGGATGGGAGTGGCTTGGCAGGCAATGAATTGTTATCCTTTGCATTGCATGGAATTGGAGCATCTTCAGGCACATTTATGCAGTTCAATTCAACCTTTGCAGTTGATGCATTAATTGTAATGCTGGGCTGCTTGTCAACCCCCTCCAAATTTGGTAAATTCCAAATTTGGGCAGCAGTTCCCCCTCCATTTGGATTTGGGGAAATTGCCTTTTTGGGTTTCCCCTTTTGGCAATTTCCCCATTTGGCAGAATGGGTGGGGGACTGGCTGGCGGTGGTGGGCGGGGGCTCACTGGCTGGCTGACGGCGGGCGCCTGGCAGCCGGCCGCGCGGCCTGCAGACGGGTTATAAAACCTGTCTGAATTAAAAACTGTATTTTTAATTTGTTTTTTCTTGCCTTGGTTTCCTGCGGCAGTTTCCCCAATAAGGGGGAACTGCTGCCATTTTTTATTCTGCTTTTTACAATTAATTGTACACAAAACATTCTTCTGAGCCACTGTGTTGTCAGGAATATTCCTGACAATACCGCTGTAGTAGGGTAGAGGATGCCCAGGTTTCCAAAGAGCTTAAAAAACTCTTAGATGCTGGAATCTTGGCTCCCTCTCAAAGACCGTGGGCCTCCCCCTTATTGATTCTTAAGAAAAAAAGATGGGGGCCACCTGTTGTGAATTTTGGTATTAAGATATCTCACTATGATATGCTTAGTACTAATTTGATCCATATATGCAATATCATTGATGCTATCAATTTGGGCTTAGCCAATATAGCCTATCAATATTATTGCATCATCACACTCTTCATGCAAAACTACCCTAGAAAGGCTTATTCTACTTTGATCCAATCTTCAGTACTTTCAGAGATACAGCAGTGTTTGTGATTCTATTACTGGATAATAATGCATTGTTCCTCTTATCAAGCTCCAAACCAATGCCTGCCTTATTGAGCTCATATCTCTGAAACTAGGGACTTGAACCTTATTCTGAGACTTATCCATTATCACCTGATCTCTATAGATCCCTCACATGATATACTAGGATCAATAGAATCTTTCCCAAATGTTCACATGACTGTCCATGTTGCCCTCTGTTCATCCTGAAGATGGAATGAGTGACTATATAATCCCCTCATTCCTTTTCTTAATAAATAAGCTTTATTCATATATCTATTTTAAGTATTCCTTTAATAGTCAACTGCTCCTAGGACAACAGGGTTAGGCTCTACCCTTACAGGGGTTCCTGTCTCATAGGCCTTGCGTAAGCCTGAAAATACAATACCACTGCATTGTGATGGATTACTGCCGCCTAAACTTGCTCACAAAGAAACACTCATACCCCTTGCCTAGAATTGGTGATGCTCTCAGACAACTGGGCAGTTCAAAATTCTTCTCTGCTATGGATTTAGCTTCTGGATACTGGCAGGTTGACTTGTCACCAGAAGACCAAGAAAAGGCTGCTCTCATCACCTCTGAGGGGCTCTATGAACCTACTCAAATGCCCCAAGGACTCTGCAATACCCCAGCTACATTTCAAAGGGCTATGTATTCCATCTTACAAGACCTAAATCTCTCTTGTGTCCTCATATATCTTGATGATATCACTTTGTTCAGCACCACCTTTACCAACCACTTAGAACACATCAAGGCTGTCTTCATTAAGATTCAAGAAGCTGGCTTGAAACTCAAACCCTCCAAGTGCTCCTTCTTTAAAGAGAGACTCAAATTCCTGGGACATGAGGTCACCCAAACGGGAATCTGCCCCATGAATACTAAGGTGGAAGCCATTGACAAGATGCTGCCTTCCAAAAATCTACAGGAGGTCTAAGTATTTCTTGGTATGATGGGGTACTATTGCCAGTTCATCCCTGACTTTGCTGAATTGAGTGAACCCCTTGTCCAGCTCCTTTGCAACGTCCCCTTTGAGTGGACTGACATTCAGCAGCAATTGTTTGAAGTGCTGAAAGCCAAGCTCAAAGATGCCCATATCCTAGTCTATCCCAATTATGATGAAGAGTTTTTCTTGTACACTGACGCAAGTGGAGTAGCTGTGGGTGCCATCTTAGCCCAACTCAACAACAAAGGCGTGGATAGACCAGAGGCCTATTCTTCCTGAGTTCTCAACAAACACAAGAAGAACTATAGAGTCACTGAGAAAGAAAGCCTGGTAGTGTTTCATGCTGTAAAACAATTCAGGCACTAAATTTACGGAACCCACTTCACTGTGGTCACAGATCACCTCTCCCTTAAATGGCTGCAGCAACTAAAGGAACCCAAGGGTCAATTATCACGTTGGGCTCTGCAATTACAAGGATATGATTTCACTGTGGTACATTGCCCTGGTGTGCAACATCAGAACACTGATGATTTGTCCAGGATGCCCATATTAGCCATCCATCCTGCAGAAGCTGATTGTCTATATGAGTTAATAGGGTATCCTGACTCCTGGACCACTGAGCCATAAGACATCCAATTGGAACTGCAGACCCTATCTAAGGATATGTTGATTTGGGATAGACAACTCTTCAAGAGAGTCAACAACACCTATTTGCCCTACATCTGCCCCGGTATGAGAATAGCCATAATCCTCAAAGCTCACATTAATACTGGGCATGGAGGCATAGCAAAAACTCATGACTGATTGTGCAAGAACTTCTATTGGGAAAACATGTGACTCCTAATCCCTGACGTCCTTGCATCATGTCATTTGTACCAGCTCTAGCTCTAACAACCTTGCCCTTCCCAACATCAGTTCAAAATCATCCCTCCTAAACATGCTTTCCACACTATGATTATTGATGCTGTTGGGCCTCTCCCTTGTTCTATGTCTGGGTGTTGATTTATCTTGGTAGCCGTAGACCATTTTAGCAAGTGGGTCAAAGCCCAAGCCACAAAAGATATAACTGCCAAGACAACTGCTAACTTCTTGTTGCAAGATATCTTCTACTGTCATGTCTGTCCTCAAGTACTGCTTTCTGACAACGGCACCAACTTTAATACTCGCCTCATCACCTTTATTGTAGAGGCTATGGGTACCCACCAATCTTTCTCTGCGCTGTATAACCTGTCAACCAATGGAACTGTTGAACAAGCAAATTCCTCTCTGTTTCCATAATGAGGAAACTCACCCTCTCTGATGCCGCCAATTTGGATATATTCCTCCCTGCAGCCCTATTTGCTTATCAACTCAGCAGACACCGAGTGACTGGCCAAGCTCCCTTTGCCTTGCTGTACGGGTGTGAAGCCACAACTCCCTCAATCTTGGGCCCCCCTTTGATCAAAGTTGATGTGTCTGCCAACCCTGAAGCCCATGTCAAGGACTTGACAAATTGTATCTTTGACGTTCAGGCAACAGCATATTCACCTGCCTATAAGGTCAATACTTTAGAGCTCTCAACGTCCAATACTTCTCAAGCCCCCCTGAGTATCAAGTAGGCAACCTGGTTCTCTACTACCATAATTGTACTGGATGCAGAGCTCATAAGCTTGACTCCCTCTGGGTTGGGCCTTGTGAAATCACTTTTGAGAAGGGTGTCAAGTATACTTTAAAACTGCTGTCCTCTGGACGCCCTTTTTCCCAAGTTCATTCCAAATTTCTCTGCAAATATCAACTCCCTGTGTCTAATCTTGAGGGGGGAGATGTCATAAATTGTGCCACTAATGCTATTTTGATATGGCCTTCGAATAGTGATAAATGCAAAGATTTGGTTGGTTTTGATTTTGACTTTGGAAATTACTTGCCTTCTGTAAATAGGTCTGTTCTAATGTCCACCCATTCCAGATTACCATACCAGCCCTCAATTGATCCTGGTATGACTTCACCCCAACGTGACCCCCTCTGCCACTCTGTCTACCTAATGAGTGATCACCAACTCTTGTCTAATATTTAAGTAGAATAATTTCTCCTAATAAAGACAAGTTTATCCACATTTTTGTTGGCTTTAATATTCTTCAAGATTTTTCCTTTCCTTTTTGTCAAAAGGAATTCCACATCTTGTATTACATGAATTTAAGGTACATACCCTTAATATTGCCCTGAAGGCCAACCCAAGACTATCTTTGAACCACAAATCTTTTTTATAAAGATTTACTGCTGTGTCCTTCTGGATGTTGTCCCCAGGAGCCAAACACAACAGTGGGACATTTCTTGAATTTCTCCAATTGGTTTGGGAGCACCTCTAAGTCACCAGTTTGTGTGTCACTAATATTATTGTATTGGATAACTTTGGGCTCCACAAGGTGGCAGAAATTCTTAATGAGTTCTAAGTGATTGAGTCTGACATGGAAACTAGCTTCCAACAATTGGCTACAGTGCATTCACAACTTTTGTTTATACCTGCCTGTTCCCTATTACTCAACCCAATCAAAGAGGTTTTTGGGTGGCTCAAGCAAGTTGTCAAGAAGGAGACATCATCTGGACCAGATGATTTGTTTAATTTGCCGCATATTGGTGTCCATAACCTCCTAGCCAAAACCGTGGCTAAATTATATGGCCACACTGATTTGTTTCTCTCTGTGTGCCTCTCCAAGCAGTCAATCAATTAAAGGCTTAGCAAAAGCAAATATTTTATTCTACATTTTATTTTTTAAATTTTTTTAATTTAGTTTAATTTTTATTGATGTTCTTTTTGTAATTCTGATTCTATACTGTCAGGTATAATAAAAATTAATAAAACAAAGTCAAATGAATGGAAAAATATATGCAAAATATTTATTTATAATTTGTATTTATTTGTTGTAGATGAATGATGTAAATATTTTATGTTTTAAAAGTAGATATATATAAGAGAGTAACAATCTTATTTGAGTTGAGCAGCTTTATTGGGGATTTGATTGGTTTAATTTGAAGACTTTTTTTTGAAATAAACTAGATATTTCTATTACCAAAGCATATGTTGACATGGCTCCTGTACTATATAGCTTGTGGCAACTTGAGTATGGGAGAGCTGTGATACAATTAGCCAAGAGGTTCTTTGCTGGTGGAGCTGCCATTCCATAGGTGGCAGTAATAATAACTGCATCATGAATAACATGCTCTATTCAGCTTTACCCAGACACAACCCTTTTTCCATCTAGTAAATGTCTAATTTCATCCAGCTTTATTATTACGTGAAACGCTTTTGTGTGCTTCTGCTTTAATCCCCATCATTATAACAAGACCTAGGTAAACAATTAAGTTAAGTTGATGCCCCACAAACAGGGCTGAGAACTCACAAAATTTATTGTATATGATACTTATTTTATTTTTAGGGACATGGTTGAAAAGGTTTTTTCCATGGTCAGATGGATTACAGTCTTGTTAGAACACTAGAAGGCCTAAAGTTTTACAAGGACACTCACAATGCAAGGCATGATGTCAGACAAACTGTAGGTAAGGTCTTTAACTTTCCTTTAAAATTTTAGGGCATATGATATTATGTACTATGGCAAGAAACGGAAACAGACTTCTTCTTGTCTTCTCTCCATTTTGGGTAAGTTGTGATATGGCATGGTATTAACAAAGTCCTAGACAAGTAGGACAGATAGCTTGCAGAATTTGGGGGCAGAACATACTGTTTGTAAGAGAGGGGGACTTAACTAACTAAGTTTGGCTCCCATCCTGGCGAGATGACCACCAGGATGCTGCTCAGTGGAGTACTGGGATGGCCGCTCAGAGAGGGGACCAAAGAGAGGATGCAGGGGACAGCTGAGGAAAGTACACATTTAACCCCATAAGCACTAACCCAGTGAGAAACCAGGCCGTACAATTAGGAGCAGGAGGCAACTTCACAGGTGCTTTGAGAGGTACCAAGTTGTTCTCCTCCAAACTGGGAAGGGTAGACACTGGCACCTCCTCCAATGTGGGGGCAGGCACAGTGTGATCAACAACATGAAAGTCCAAGTCATTGCAAGTTAAGCTCTTGACTATAGCCTCCCTATAAATGAAAAGTTCACTAGGAAGGTGCAGGAGACTAGAAGGATTGTCTTCTGCAAGGCAAGCAGAAGAGGAGATATGAGACCATAAATTGGGGGAAGTTGTCCAAAGGAGAAGTAAAAAGGGAGCCAGAGAAAATACCACAAATCTTAAAGCTGGGAGCATCATAATAACAAAGTCCACAAAACTTGGAATTTAAGGGTGCTAATTTCAGACCTTAAAGTAATAAAAATTTGGGTGGGTGGGGCAGCTACAAGGAAAATCTAGTATGGAACAGGAAGGGACACTTGGGGGCCTTGGCAGCGGTCTTGGATGGCTTGGGCAGGCGTAAAAGTGAAAGCAGGTTCAAAATCAGTAAAATCAAAGAAATCTCAAATAAGAATAAGATTTATATGAGGTTTTAAGTTGAATTTTCAAGTTCAAACTGTGAATTCAAAAGCGTATGTAGAAAACATAACAACTATTAATTATCTCTATACTCAGGGATTTTGAAGAGGCTGCTGGGTTCAGAAAGGACTGTATAATGGTAAGTTGCAAAGAGACAACCACTAAAACTTTACTTTGAATTAAAGAGGACTCAAAACAGAGTCAAATAAAATAAGGACAAGGTTTTTTTAAAACAACTGTTTTCAGAGTTTATTAAGTTGGAAAATTGACAAACAGGGGACTCAAAGCTCCCTGGCATTGTTAAAAGGGGTGAGCTGCTAGGAGATAAATCACATGACCACAAGTGTTGCATCCAATTGGCTAGGAGAGAAATTTTGCTGGCCAAGGCCAGGGGTGCTGGAGAGTTCCAAGGTAATTTCTGCGACTCCACCTGATTGGCTGGAAGACATCCCAGACATTTCAGATTCATTTAAATTTCTGGGAATTGATGTGACACCTTTTGATTGGGTATTTATGATTGTTTTTAAAAGTAGGTAACACCATACCAACAAATAATCCAAATTGATTAGTGTTTCTTCCCAGGGCAGGGCAACCAGAGACAGGGTATCTACAGGGTAGGCCAGAACAAATATCTCATCCATAGTGTGTGTCAAATTCTCTAAGGAATGAAGCGGCTTGGCTGTTATTTTTAGGCCTTTCTTAGTACAAAAGGAGAAAATGGTTCAATCTAAGGCCAAGGGTGGCAGTGAACTTACACTGGTCAAGATGGATCTCAGGGGCCACAGCCAAAGCCGCAAGCCATCATTCAGTGTCATTTGGTTTTAGTCAGAGCATTGCAAGTTATTGTGGGCTGATAAGATACCTCTGTTCTAATCTTCTAGTATTTTGGATTGGACGGCTGGCGTCAGAACCAGCTGACGCCTAATATGAGGGACATAGTTGCTGTAAAAGGTCTTAATCACATGTGGTTTCAGGAATTGTTGTAGTACGCCTTTGTGCTCATCTGTCAATAAAAAATTTAGTCATAAATTTTCTAACCTGTTGATATAAAAAAATATCAGTCTAAAAGCAAAATCAAAGTGGATCCAAATTTATTGTAATTTAATATAAATTCCTTGATTTTCAATTTTGTTTATAGACCAAGATTTTTTATCTCAACAGGTTTGAAAACTAATGTATAATCTTTTTATTTATTTAATAATTTATTCTTTACCTTATTCTATATCTTTACCTCTGGTCCCCTTGACAGGGGCTGCTTCAAAGGTCTTCTCACTTTCAGTTTGCTGGTCATCTTCTGTTGGTTTCTGTTTATACATATTTTTTAGCTGTTCAAACATCTCTGAATCCTTTGCCCACCCCTCTGCAGTTGTAAACACCTGTGGCTTGAACTGCAGGTCAGCAAAAAAAGTTTTTTGTACATTTAGGAGCCTGGTTGCATTTTGTCTGTTGTTTTTTATCTGGCAACAGTGGCAAAATTGACTGTAGGAATGCAAAAGTGAGAATTAAAAAGTGAGAATCTAAAAGTGGCCAAGTTGACAATTTTAAAATTTTTGAAATGGCTTTTTATAATGAAGTAACTACTTTTTCTTGACTTTTTAGTTGAGAAAATGAATAAAAATTATTTTATATGGCCATAATAATTTTTAATTTCAGATGAGTGATTTTAATTTAATTTTAAAATTTCAAAATTGTCGACTTGGCCACTTTTAGATTCTCACTTTTGAATTCTCACTTTTGCATTCCTACAGTCACATTTTGCCACTGTTGCCTTTTATCTTGCTCTTCACACCATTCACTGTGAGTTTCTTCAGTTTGACAAATTCTAACACTACCTCCTTGAGCATTCCTTAGTCTTTTGATTGGTCTCCTTGATCTTGGCCACTGCTGTGTCCAGCTCTTTGATCATAGCCTCTGATTTCAATATGTTTTCCTTGTACTTATCCCAATCTCTTTTATATCAATAAAAACATCCCAATAAAATATGTTTATTCCTTTGCATCTATTTGAGATTTAATAAACATATCAATGAATATATTTATAAAATATTTTAAAGATTCAAGTCATAAAATTTAATTGATATTAATATTTTATTATTTGCATTACCAACCCATACCAGGTATCATGAACAACATGTTTTGTCCAAGTAAAACATAATTTTCTTTTAAATCACTTACTGATTAAATTAGGATTCCTCATTTATTAAAAAAGATAACCACTTTGATGGATTATATGTAGATCATATATTCCAGTGCACATTTCATCCCATTCCAGGTATCATGAATCAAATGTTTTGTTCA
This sequence comes from Entomophthora muscae, assembly GCA_014839935.2. NCBI lineage: Eukaryota > Fungi > Entomophthoromycota > Entomophthoromycetes > Entomophthorales > Entomophthoraceae > Entomophthora > Entomophthora muscae. The sequence goes on along the minus strand of QTSX02005258.1, from coordinate 26,392 downwards.
TGTACATGTTTTGTTCATGTAAATGTTTTGTCCAAGTACAAAATAATTTGTACTTAATTGGTATACTAATTATATGGGATGTAAAAATTTATTAAAAAAGATAATCACTCTCATGTGTTATATGTAGATCATACAGTAGTTTTCAAACCTGTTAAGATAAATGTATATTAGTTAATTTAGAACTCACAGGTTCAGTCACACAATGAATTTTGACTGGAACCGGTTGAAGGTCAATTTACTCAATAAATCTTCTATTTGTATAGGGCCTGAAAACAAAAATAATCAATCAAACAACAAAAATAAAGTCAAATACTGAATTCCAAGAATGAGACAGCAAACACATGTAACCCAAATTCAAAAAAAACACAAACCAGTCACATCATGAAGCAATCTACATCAAATTTGACTATGAGTATGTGCAAATATGATGCAAACAGAGAACACATGAGGTTCAGTCACAAAAAAGATGAACTGAAACACAAAACAACTCAATTTTAAAAAATAATGATTATTTAGGGACTCAAATTGAAAATAGTGGATTTCATTAGTAAATCCACTAAAATCTATTCAAGGAACTAAATCATTATTTTCAGTGCATGTGCTTCTAAATTTGGCCATTTACATCTGAGAGAATATCTCAAAAGGAGTGCACACTTAAATAAAATTAATAATCTGTAAATACTTTGCTTATCTGTTTTTAATAGAATTTTTATTGCTTTTAGTTTAGAATGAGTTACACCAGTAAAGATAACTTTGACATTTTTGAGGATCAGTACCAGGAGCTACTTTAAGCTCAGGCTGCTGATCAAGGGAGTGTGACCACTATGATTCCTGTGTACACCTAATTCACCTCAAGTCATAAAGAGTCCAAGTTGTATGTGTCACCAGGCCCATTCATGGGTGGCTTTTATGAAAGTCAGTATGATGACCCCCAAGACCAAGCCTAACCTGAGCCTGTGCCATATTTTAGAGACTGGGCAACTGTGACCCCTTTAACCCAATCCATTTATTGCTTGAAAATTTGGGCCAATCAGAGCAAGCCCTGCCTAATCTGGGTCCCCTTATGCCCAATGACCCCCAAAAACAATGCCTAGAACCAATGAGGTCATAGAAGAGATTATGAGCCTCAAACAAAGTGGTGTGACATTTTTCAAAATTGCCACCTGTCTACAATTCACTGAGGCAAGGGTAAGAGGTTAATTCAGAGCCCTCTTGAAGAGATGCAGTAGAAAGCTGACCAAGAAGCCAAAAAAGCAGATTGAATATCAGAGCAAGGATGCTTACCCTATCATGCTTGCCCTTCTCCAGTGGTACCCCTACCCTCAAATGACTGAGGTTTGTTGCCTACTTGGGCTCCAAAGCATCTTCATAGCCTGCCACACTGCATAGCAATGGATGTACAGGCTTGTTGTTAGTGTGCTGGATCTGACTAATTGGCCATCTAATGAGTTGGAAAGTGGCTCTGATTTGCCCTCAACCCTGTGATTGGTGCTACAATCACCCACTGCCTTTTCTCTATTTTGGACAATGTCATATGTATAGCCTGTTACAAAATGTCATTGTAAGTCCATGATTATGACACTGAGTGAAAAAACACACCCAGGGGCAAAAATAAGGAACTAGAGGGGAGTGTGATTTCTATGTTCCTAGCAGCTTCCCCAAAAAGGACTGTTTTCTATTGATCCACAACCAGCTACATCAATGGGTACTGGTACAAGAAATTACTTTCCAACCTTCTTGCCACCTGGAGCTTGGCCAATTCCAAATATTCCTGAGCCACCAAATGGAGTGCACTGAAGTGCTCTCCAAGAAAATAAAAGCACATAACCACAACATCTCACTTTTCTCTGATGATCAGGTCAATTTTCATCTGGGTGATGTGTTGTTCTTCAATGTTGGGGACAACATCTGTGAGTGCAACCCCACAGCCTTCAGCCAGGTGGTTAGTGCAGTCAACAACCCCATTGTGCTGTTTCCCTGTCAGAAGATTGCTGACATGTTTACAAAGATGGCCCTCAATGCTCTTGGCAGCAGCCAATCACTAAAGAATCCCCAGCTGCCACCTTGTGATTCCCCAGCATACAAGCCAATTGCTGTCCTCCCTGAGTCAGAATATGATGACATGTACAATCAATTCCTCCAAGACCATGAAGGCACTCAATTCCCACTGGGCCCTCCAGCCGCCCTAGTCCCCATTTAATATTCCCAGGTGACCAGCACTAACCTCACCAGCCAATCAATTCCTCCCTCCTCAATCCAGCCTGCCAACTAGTTTACCCCACCCAATCCCATTTTTCCCAATAAAGCTCACCCCCAATAATTTTTATTTTATAATATATATTGGTTTAACTTGTATGTATTTTTTATTTTAGAATATATATTTTATATTTAAATACAGTGATGATTGATTTTTATCATTCCACAAGTTAAATTTGGCTGCCTTAATATTTATTAATTCTATTGTTTTCTATTATAACTTTAATATTTTTGAAGTGCTACAATAAAATATTAAAGTTATAATGGAACACAATAGAATTAATAAAAATAATCCATCTCACTATATATACTCTCTGAACTATATGATCTACATATAACCCCTTAGTATGATTATTTTTTAATAAATTTGTACTCTGCACATAATTAGCATACCAGGTAAGTACAAATTATATTGTAATTGGATAAAACATGTACATGAACAAAACATGTTGTTCAGGATACCCAGAATGGGTTGGTATATACAAACAATATATAGAATATCAATATCAAATAAATAGTAGTACTTAAAGCCAATAAAAAATAATAATTAAAATCAAGATGTATTTATTAAATATCTATTAGATACAATAGAATAGATATAGTTTATTGGGATATTTTTTATTTTTATAAAAAGGGTTGGGGTAAGAACAAGGAAACATGTTGGAATTGGAGGCAATAATCAAGGAGTTGGACGCAGTGGTGGCTAAAATAAAGGAGGTCAATCAAAAGGTGAAGGATATGCTCAAGGAGATGGTGTTATAAGGTGTCAAACTAAAGAAACTCACAGTTAATGCTGTGAATATTAAGATAACAAATACTACCAACAAACTTGCAACCATTCTCCTAAACGTACAGAAAATATGTTCTTGCCAAAGTCAGTTCAAGCCACAGGTGTTTACAACCGCAGAGGGGTAGGCAAAGGATCCAGATATGTTTAAACATCTAAAAAATAAATAAAAATAGAAACCAACAGAAGATGACCAGCAAACTGAAAGTGAGAAGACCTTTGAAGCAGCCCCTGTCAAGGGGGCAAGAGGTAAAGATATATAATAAGGTAAAAAATAAAATATTAAATAAATAAAAAGGTTATGCTAACTTTTCTATTTAGACAAGCACAAAGGCGCACTATGAAAATTCCTGAAACCACATGTGACCAAGACCTTTTACAGTAACTACATTCTCCATATTGAGCTTCAGATGGTTCTGATGTCAGCTGTACAATCCAAAATTCTAGAAAAATTATGTCAGGGATCCAGCCTGTGGGGTGTTCTTGGGAACTTGCAGGTGGATGGCCCACGGGCCCAGCAGGAAGGGCCCTCCACAAGATTGATGCTAACTTTACAATATAAGATAATAATTTGCCCAGGAGGGCCAAAGGTCCGCTTGTAGATACCATTGAATCAATTAAGCCGGTGAGGGTGATATACATCACTCCAAATATCTGGGTGGAAGTGAATTCATTAGCTGCAACTGATTATTGCGGGCAGTTGGGCCGTGGGGTGAGGGGTGGTGTCATTGGAACCAAATACGTGGGCAGGTAGTTGTACTTGTTGCGGAATAGCAGAGGAGGAATGGTAATTTTGGTGCCTTCTCTTTAAATGATCTCTGTTACACTAGCTCTAGCCTCTGGGTTGTAGATTAGGATTTCCTCTAGGGTGAACTCCAAATATGCCGGGTTGGGTGGGTATTCAGTGAAATGTACTGGGCCAAAGGGAGCTCCTGGTAGACAATAGAGTTTGGGCGGCTGGTCTGTGGTTTCTTGGATTGGGTAAGCGGAAGGTACAAAGTCACAGGAGGTGGACTCAAAATGAAATAGAACTAAAATCAAGTATGGGATAACCTGGTTAAACCAAAGTTTCATGTCACTTTATTGCAAGAATGGTTTGGGTAACTTCCTGGCAGTCCAGGATATAAGTATGCCCATCTGCCATGGGTAAACTTTTACAAATTCCTTCAGGCCTGGTGCTACTGTCTACCAGGTTTTTCCTGTCCTTGGTGGCATTTGTCATGGGAGTTAATTCATTGGCTGGTTTGAACTGAGAATACTTAAATTTTCTGTCAGGTTGTGGAGTTGGTCATCTCTGGGTGGCCCACATTCTATGGGAAGTTTCTTTGTTTCCCCTTGTGTGGAGGCCTGGGTTATTCCAGGATCTTTGGCTTGGCCTGCCCTCTCATTGGTTGGGTTAACAGAAACCCTTGGCGTGGGGAATCTCAATGCAGGTATTTTTAGTTCATCAAGCCTTAGAAGATTCCCTGAAGTTGAATCCCTCTCTGGTTCAAGCCTGGGAATCTGCGGGCAGCTGGGTGGCTGGTCCTGTGGGCTGGTGGCCTGCAGGGTATCAGGGTTTGAATCCTGTAGGTGAGGGTTTCCTATGATCATAGTCAACAGGAGTTTATCACTTGTGACAAATTAGAAAAGAATTACCCTATGAAGTCATAACAACTTGCAAAGCTCCAACTAACACCAGATGACACTGAATGGCGGGATGCAGCTTTGGCTGTGGCCTCAAAGATCTAACTTGATCAGTATGCTCTGCCCCCCAGATTCTGCAAGATATTTGCCCTTCTTTTCTGGGACTTTTTTAACATCATGTCATATCACAACTTAACTGAAATAAAGAAAGGACAAGAAGAAATCTGTTTCCGTTTCCTGCCATAGTACATAATATTGCATGTCCTAAAATTTTAAAGAAAAGTTAATGACCTTACCTACAGTTTTTCTGACATCATGCCCCACGTTATGAGTGTCCTTGTAAACTTTGGGGCCTTCTAGTGCTCTAACAAGACTGTAATCCATCTGATCATGGAAAAAACCTTTTCAACTATGTCCCTAAAAAATTAAATAAGTACCATATACATTAATTTTGTGAGTTCTCAGCCCTGTTTGTGGGGCATTGACTTAACTTAATTGTTTACCTAGGTCTTGTTATAATGATGGGGATTAAAGCAGAAGCACACAAAAGCGTTTCACGTAATAATAAAGCTGGATGAAATTAGACATTTACTAGATGGAAAAAGGATTGTGTCTGGGTACAGCTGAATAAAGCATGTTATTCATGATCCAGTTATTATTACTGCCACCTATGGAATGGCAGCTCCACCAGCAAAGAACCTCTTGGCCAATTGTATCACAGTCCTCCCGTACTCAAGCTGCCAAAGCTATATAGTACAAGAGCCATGTCAACATATGGTTTGGCAATATAAATATCTAGTTTATTTCAAAAACAAGTCCTCAAATTCCACCAATCATATCCCCAATAAAGCTGCTCAACTCAAATAAGATTATTACTCTCTTATATATATCTACTTTAAAACATAAAATATTTACATCATTCATCTACAACAAATAAATACAAATTAGAAATAATTATTTTGCATATATTTTTCCATTCATTTGGCTTTGTTTTATTAATTTTTTATACCTGATGGTATACAATCAGAATTACAAAAAGAACGTCAATACAAATTAAACTAAATAAAAACAAGTATTAGAAAATAAAATTTTACATATATTACTTTTCATTTGAATTGCTTTGCTTTTTAAATTTTTATTATACCTGACAGTATACAATTGGAATCACAGAAAGAACAACAATACAAATTAAACTTAATAAAAACAAATATTAAAAAATAAAATTCAGAATAAAACATTTAGAATAGCTAAGCCTTTAATTGATTGGCTGCTTGGAGAGGCACACAGAGAGAAACAAATCAGTGTGGTCATAGAATTTAGCCACAGTTTTGGCTGGGAGGTTATGGACACTAATATGCGGCAAATTAAACAAATCATCTGGCCCAGATGGCGCCCCTTTCTTGACTACTTGCTTGAGCCACCCAAAACCTCTTTGATTGGGTTGAGTAATAGGGAATAGAGGGGAGAAATAGCAGGCACAAATTAGATGTGACCAATTGGTAGGAGCCAATTTCTACACCAGGATCAATCACTTGGAACTCATTAAGAATTTCTGCCCCCGTGTGGAGCCCAACATTATCCAATACTATGATATTGGTGACACCTGAACTGGTTACTCAGAGGTGCTCCTGAACTAATCAGAGAAATTTGAGAAAGGTCACACTATTTGGGAACTCTTGATCTCTGGTATAGTTTAATACAAAGGGGACCAAGAAGAGCTACTATAGAGTACACAATTGAACACACAGTCACACACTGGGACATGCCATTCTTTTTGCCTTTGGGGACATACCCATATTCATTTCATATTGGCAACACAAGGTGGACTTGTCAATGTAGTAGAACTTTATGGCCCCTTTTCCTTCAGCGCAGTGTACATCTTGGAATATTTCTGGTAGTAGGTAATATTGTCTAGGATGTTCCAATTTTACAGAGAACCCCCAAGTTTTTTCCAGGAGAATCTGAAGCTCTTCACAGCCCAATAGCAAGTGGAAACTGAAGCCTCAATCCCAAAAGTGGACTCAATCATTGACGGAATGTTTTTGAGTTCAAGATGGCAGTTTCTATTAATCCACTGCCAGATTGCCCACAGGTGTTCCTTGATCAATATGTTTGTCTTGCATTTGGATTTCTCCAAAAGTAGGACAGCACCCATTTTCAGGTAGGTTTTGTGGAGCCTATAGGCGGATTTTTCTGAGATCCCAATGATGGTTGCGGCCTTCTTGTAGTCAGTTATTTCTTCCATGAGTCTCTTAAAGATCTCACAGTTGGCTTCAGGGATGATGAGGTACTTTGGCTTTTTGGCATTGGGAAGCAACTCTACGGGCTCAGCCACAACACAGGGCATAGACACATTATTGTAAAATGCAGCAATCTTTTTAAGCACCTGCTGCTCACCAGTGATTTGGAAACACTGTGGCTGCTTGTCATCATTTTTCCCTTTGTTATCACTCATGTAAGACTTGTACATGGTGCCAATGACTGGCTTCACCTTCTCCAATATAGAATCCAGAACATCATTGTGGCAGTATACAGGGTTGTATACATATGACACTCTCTCAGTGGTGATGTTATTTACTGCTCTGGTTGTGGTGACCTTGATGTAGTTTCTGGTCAGTTTGGGGACCCTAGGATTTATACTCTGTGCCCTTGCACCCCTATGCCCCTTGAGCTGATTGTGTCAGTGCAATCTCACTATTGAACTCTACTTTCCTGTCTCCTTCCTGAGTAGGCACTTGTGTTGCACTAGCTCAATTTTTGACCTGCAAGGGCACCTGCAACCACAGCGTACTCCTTTGGCTCTTTGGCTCTGTTGTTGGGATGTGTCCATTTTTGTATAAAAATAAAATAAAATCTTTTGTATCTATATAATTTATTTATTATAATTTTTATTTCTCCATATATAGTAGCATGAAAGCTTTTAGTCACTACTGTTTATTTCAAATTGGATTTTTTAAATTTCTATATTAATCATTTTTGGTTGTAAATGTGTACTGTTATATATGTTTTGATTTATTTGATAAATTTGATTTTTATTAATTATAATCCCAAAAAAGCACTAGAAACTTTATTTCCTTTTTTTATTCTAGATTGTATTCTTAACAAGGACAAGCTGGTAACAGTACAGTAGTTTTAAAAGCTATGGTGACAACCAAAAATACCTCAGATTTAATTGAAATGATTTCAGATTTAAACAAATTCCAACTAACAGAGTAAAATATACACTCTGTTAACAGGGTTTATTGGTGTCAATAGGCAAAATTAGTCAACACAGCAAAGAAGTGCTCACACGCAAAGCAAAACTATTCAAAATACAATTCAAAATACATTGATTCACAAACAAAATGGTGTGAGTTGACTTTTGCTGTACATATGTTTACTATGTGAATTGGTGAAAAAATACACCCAAGCAAGGTGAGTCAAAACTCAATCCAAAAATAAAACACAATAGCAACTCACTGTGTAAACAAAATCACTCAACTAGTTTGTGCAATGGATTGTAATCAAGAAGGATACCAAGGTATCTAAAATAAGACACAAGATCTAAAACATAAATTTTAAAAATATTGTGTTAGGTGCTTAATTTGGTGTAAAATCTGGGGAAATGAGTGGAAATTATTTGAGATATTCTAAAATGGGTGTTGTAAAACCAAAACAACTAATTAAGAAATAAAAAATCTATAATTGGTATATTGGGTGGGAAAAATATTAATCAAATATCCATATTCAGATAAAAAGCAAAAATCAAAATTAGGGATTAGCTTAATTAAGTTTTATTTAATATTTTATTAAAAATTTAAAATGAAAAAAACACAACAACAGAGTACCAATGCACCCATTGTGCACCACAGTTGTGGTTGCCCCTGCAGGTCAAATAATAGAGTTAGTGTAACTCAAGTGCCTACTCAAGGAGGAGACGGGAGAGGAAGTTCAATAGTGACACTGCACTGACACAGCCAATTCAAGGAGCACAAGCTGCTAGGGTGTGGAGAATCAACCCTTGAATCCCCAAGCTGACCCGGAAGCCCACCAAGGTCACCACTACAAAAACAGTTAGAAACAAGGAGGTAGAACTTACTTTGTATTAATTTGGCGTTATGTACTGGCAAGAGTCAGTCCCGTCAGCCATGCTGGAGAAGATGAAGCCTGTACTTGATACTAGCTACAAGCCAAACGTCAGTGATGGCAACCAGGAAGAAGACAAGGAGCCTGAGTTCTACCAAACTGATGAGGGACAACGGGTGTTAAAAAAGTTTGCAGCCTTCTACAACAAGGTACCCATGCCCTGTGTTGTTTCCAATGCCAACAAGTTGATCCCCACCGCTAAAAAGCCCGCCCAGAAGCGCATTCCTGACATCAAATGCATCATCCTGCTTAATCTAATGTGGTAATTGGGTGATTACAAGGCGGCTGTGGTCCTTGTTGAAACAGATCCCAAGTACGCCAACAAGACCTTCCACAAGTTCATCAACACTGGTTGTGTCCTTGCTGCAAAGAAATCCTTGTGTGTTTCTACCATGCTCACCAAGGAGCACAAATGGGAGATCTGCCAGTGGATAACCTGGGACTGCCATCTTAAACTGGAAAATATACAGGCCATGGTCAAATCTACTTTTGGGGTTGAGGCCTCAATTTCCTTTTACTACCGTCTGCTCAAGGGAATGCGCTTTTCCTGGAAAAAGCTTGGGGTATCCCCCTACAATTGGAATAGCCCAGCCAACATTGATGTCCAGAAAAAATACGCAAAGGCGTACACTGCTCTCAAAGCCAAGGGGATGGTCAAATTCTACTACATTGACAAATCAGTATTTGCCTCATCAATGCGCAATGGGTATGTCACTAAAGGCTCAAATGACGGGATGGCTTGGTGTGCTGCAGTCCGCGCCACATCTATTTGATGGTGGCTCTCCTCGGTCCAAAGGGGGTCAAGCTCTATCAAATTATACTAGGCTCTCACAACAGCCGTACTTTTCTAGAATTTCTCTGATTGGTCCAGGAGCAACTGAGGTGCACAAGCCTGGGCTTCACCAACGTGGTTGTGCTGGACAACATTGTTCTCCATAAGGTGGCTGATATTCTTGAGGAATTCCCAATGATTGACACTAGCATTGCAGTGGGCCCCCAGTAATTGGCCACAACAAATTTGTGCCTTCTCTTCCTCCCTGCCTATTTGCCCTTCCTAAATCCCATTGAGGAAGTCTTTGGGTGGTTCAAGCAAGTTGTCAAGTGAGGAACCCCAACAGGGACCAAGGACCTGTTTGATTTGCTGCAGGCTGGGATCCATACCCTCCCAGCTGAGACCATGGCCAAATTCTATGACCACGCTGATTTGTTCATCCCTGTGTGCCTTGTCAAACAGCCAATTAATTAAAGGCTTAGCTTGCCCAACTTTTTTATATTCTCTAATTTACTATTTAAGGTTTATTAGTTATCATTTTATGTTTAGAAGCTTCTAAGCCCACAATCACATTCAGCAAGACAATCAATGAGTAAGTGATTTATTTATTTTATATTATCTTTTTTATTATGCCATCTGAGGTTATCCCAAACACTCAATACTGGATTACGCAAATATATTTATATCACTCTTGTCAAATAAATATAGAAATCAAAAAATTTAAATGCAAAGTGTACAAATTAGAAGTATATTTATTAGCCTATATTATTATGCATTTATTAAGACCTTCTCTGGGATATATTTTGCAAATCTTATTTGCTAAAATAAGACTTAAAAAATTATTTATAATAAAAATAATCTAGAGTATAAAGATGTTTATTGATATAGAGAAAAAATTAAAAGCACCTATAATAGGTTCAGCAGTATGTACTCACCCCGCAATGGAGGTGGCACACAACCTCCACCCCCACACTGTGGACAGTGGATACACCCTGATTAAAATATTCACAGAGGCTGGTAAAAGGGAGTATTTTTAGGTGAGAATGCAGAAGCAGCTTTTCTGGTGGGGCTGCAAACCTGAAGATGCCAGCCAGGACCAGGGCGTCCTGGATAACATGGTCCACTGAGTTGTATCCACGGGGGGACCTTCTTCCCATCCAGGGAGAGCCTGGCCTTGCCAATCCCAAGAAGGACCCTGTCCAAGTCCTCTACAGATGTGTCCATCCCAAAGTAGAAGAAGAACCCCAGGATAACAACAAGGTGAAGCCTTTGCCCAGCAAAGGCTTCTGTAAACTCACAGAGTTTATTATACACGGTACTAATCTCCTTTTCATGTTTGTCTTAGCAACAAGTCAGCTCCATTGCTTGCAGGACCCCCATCTTATTGGTACTCCAGGCCAGCCCAAAGTCTGCCAGGAGGATTTTTGTCTTCTTCACAGCTTTTGTGTATGCAACAGCCAGTTTCAACACTGTGCACCCAAAGTTGTCCAAGAGGTAAGAGATGGTATGCTCTACCGGGAAGCAGAAGCAGGCAGCTGCATGGGTTTGGCCCATCTCTGGTACATTCTTTAATTAGAGCGTCTCCAGGACGTCCCAAACAAGCTCAATGGAGTTTACACAGTAACTCCATTGAGGGATAACAGGTCCAGGCAGACCAATTGGGCATCCTTGTAGGCAGTAACTGCCCACTCAGATGCCCCCTTGGCGTGCGTCAGCCCAGCTAGCGTGTCCCTTGTCATCAGAAAGGTATCATGGACCCTGTCTTTGAACTCCTGCAAGACAGGGGGGACAGATAGAGCTATTTGGCCACATGATTGGAATAGTTGGCATAAAACGTGGCGGGGACAAAAGGAACCAGGACCCGGCGGAGTTCACTATCAATGTTTTCTACCAAAAAAAGGTAAGTGTTTTGAAATTTTATTAATTATAACTTTTTATATACCTTTTTGGGTTTCCTCCTTGCCTGCGGCTTTGGCAGGCTTTGCCATTCTCAGTGCAAGCAGTTGCATGGGCAATTCTTTATCCTCTGTTCTTGCCTGCTTGGTAGGTTTTAGGTGGGCATATATTTCAGGGTCATCTGTCCAGAAAGATGGCAAAGAGAGGGCAAAGGACTTGAATTGCAAGCCCTTGACCACCTTTTTTTGAATGTTGAGCAGGCGCACAATGGTCTTCTCTGATTTGTCAGGCATTTTTGTCATTAATGCCTTGGATGTCACCCTGTCAAGTTTCTTGCCTTCAAGGATGGCGGCCTTGAATTTTGCTTTGACCTTGAGGTCAATTTCTTTAATCTCTGCAACTGCAGAGTCAAGATCCTTCAAAAGCTTCTCCAATTCTCTCATTGATTTTTTACTAACCATTCCATATGTTTTTATAGCTTTCATCCCAATAAAATCTGTATATTTCTTATACTATTGCCTCTTTGTTTATCCCTGTTGGTTTTCACATTACTCCAATATCCCATTTTCCCCCATTTTGTATATGTTTTACACTCATCTCAATGTGTGTTGTTTGCTTTTTATTGACATTGTTTCCTTAATTGCCATATTATTTTTGGCGCTTTGTACAGCCCCTTGTGAAAATATTAACAACAATTTGGTGATCAGCTAAATTTGAATTAGAAAATTATAGGCTAACTGTTTTTAGATAAAGTTGTTACTGATCCAAATTAAAAACCTTAATGATAAACTTTAAGCCAATCAGGAGCCAAGTGATAAAGTGATTGTTATGACATAAAGGGTCATTCAATAATTCTTTGATGCATGTGTGCTAGTTAATATGCTTGGCTGGATCTTTTGCCATTGTGTGCCATTGCTGCTGTGGCAAGTTGTTGATGGACTAGTGCTAACCCAGCAGCTGATTGGGCACTAGTCCATCAACAACTTGCCACAGCAATAATGGCATACAATGGCAAAACATCCAGCCAATCATATTAACTAGCACACATGCATCAAAGAATTATTGAATGACCCTTTATGTCATAACAATCACTTTATCACTTGGCTCCTGATTGGCTTAAAGTTTATCATTAAGGTTTTTAATTTGGATCAGTAACAACTTTATCTAAAAACAGTTAGCCTATAATTTTCTAATTCAAATTTAGCTGATCACCAAATTGTTGTTAATATTTTCACAAGGGGCTATGTTTAAGTGCTAAAAATAAACGTGTTCTGGATCTAGATACACAACATAGTAAATTTATGATTTTATAGAAATAAGCTGAACATAAAGAATAAAACCAACTATAAACAAATAGAACATGAACAATTGAAATTCAAAAAAGATAATATAAATAGAAAATGTTTGTTGACAGGGGTTTATTTGGGCGGAGAAGAGTGATGCCTAGTAGCAGAATAGCACAGGAAGGAAGACGTAGAGGCAGTGCTGGCCTGGGGGGTCTGGGATTGAGTGAGTTGGGCTTGCAGGTGAGGGGTGTTGGTGTTGGTGGTAGGGGTGAAGGCAGGAGGATTTTGCGTGATGGCTGGCATATAATGCTTGTTGTATTCCTCATTGTTCATTGGTTGGATGGGCTGGTAGATGGCAGTGGCCTGAGGTGGAAGGCACTTATCCTTATGTGATTGGTTGCCCATGTTCACATGGAAAACCATTTGCATAAATAAGTCAGCCACCATCTGGCAGCCAAATAGAAAATTGTGGTCAAGAACCCCAAGATAGAGGTTGTTGAAAGCCTGAGGGTGGCGCTCCCGTAATGTGGATCCCATGTTGAAGAAGACAACATCAGCCAGATGGACTTCTGCATGGATGGCAGGGTAGACTGAGGCCTGGTGCCCGCGTTGCTGGATGGCCTCAAGGGCGGTGGAGCTACCCTCCATTTAGTGGCTCAAGAAAACCTGGTATTTGGAATTTGAGCCATCCCAGGAGTTGAGCAATCCACCAAGGATGTGGCTGTATGAGTACCCATTGATGAAATCAGGGTTTGTCTGATAGTAGACAAAACCCTTGGCTGAAACAGCCAGAAATGCACCAATAAATGTCCCCTTCTTGACCTTTTTCCTTCTGTTCTTGGCAGCGGCTTTTCCTTGCTCACCAAAATTGTCAAACGCAATCAATAACTTGTGGTACAAGATGAACACAATGTCATCTGCTAGACTAGTCAGGCATTGGACCAGGGTTGATTCAATGGCGGTGTTATACGGGGAGTTCTCAGCGCCATCCCATTGGTTGCCAGCAAAATTGGTAAGAACCTGTATTGAAGCCACCTTCCCATACATCCAGAGCTGCACCATGCGCTCAGACACCCAAATGCCATAGTGCGCAAGTTGCTTCTGGACCTAGATCAAGGTGTCAGGGACCCACTTTAAGGGGAACAAGCCCCCAATTTGGTGAGCCAAGGCCCTTAAGTTAAGCCCTGCAATGACCAAACCAATGGGCACAATGACCATGGCAAGATGGCCCAAATGCCCCAAGTATGCAAACCTTCCCATCAAGGAGCTAAAACGACCCCAAAGGCAATATCTTACCATGTACGTCAAAAGATAGAATAATGTGTGGGGCCGTACCAACAAGGGTTTGGCAGGTGGAGGAGTGGAATGACGACCATAGTGGAACTTTCTTCCCAATGACCAGAGGAATACTTGAACCATTCATTGGCCAAGGACTCCTTCTAGTGGGCATTGTTGAGAGAGGAGTTTTGCCAGTCAATGATGGGAGTAGGATTCTCAAGATCTTTTATCATTGTAAATAGGGAGACTAGAAACCATAGCAGGAATAAAATTCCCTTCATGGCTTCAAATGGAGTTACTAAGAGATAGATTTGACAAGATAGGATAGAAAATATTCTTTATTGTTGGAACAATTGGAATGAATAATAATTGGGCACTTAAATAGCCTTAAAATCAAGGCTGAAGTATTTGAGTGGAGTTTGGGAAATGAAGGGGATTTACATGAGTATATCATTTAAAGCATACCTGTTTAAAGTGGAGGATAAATTGTTGCTCAATAATTGTCAAACATTTTTGGTGAAGGAAAATGAGCCACAAATATGCCACAAGTTTGATGCTAATTAAGCAGTGTAGAGCTGAAAATCTAATATCTTAATATACAGTGCTTGGTCTAAAACCAGAGATAGCGGGTCAAATATTGTCTGGCTAGCTTCACACAGCCAGTCAGAAGCCGAGCAGTAAATGACGTTGACAGACTTATCATCAACATTTTTGAATTTGAAAGGCATTTTGAAAGTGAAATTTGATTGAATTGAATGATAACAAAAAGGTAATTTAAAGATATCAGCTGATTGTGTACTAACGTTACATTCATCTTTAGAGTTCCAGGTTCAAATCTTGTTCTGGCAAGGTTTCAATAGCCAAATATTGTTGTGAATGTTGTTGTTTTGTGTCTTAGTCTGAGTATCTTCTGAGAATTCTTTCATAATTAAAATGGAGTCAGGAAAGGAATTCCTGACACAAGGGAAGCTTGGGATCCTGCTGGAGGAGGCAAAGCATGATTGGTTATGCCTCAGATATTTGTGACTTGGGGGCCTTCTTGGCTGTCCCAATCAGATTCCCCCTGTTCATCAGGTTGTTGAATTCCCGCATGACAGTAGCTTGGGTAAATTGTAACTGGGTGGCAATCTGTTCCCAGGACAGACCCTGTAGATTCAGTGCCACAATTTCCTGAAGAATTTGGGCAGTGATGATTTGTTGCTTGGGGTGATGGGCCAGGGAGCTGAAGCCTGATTGGCTGTAGGGGGGCAGGTTGGCTAGTGGCAGGAAGTTGTTCCAAATCAAGGTTGCCATCCTGATTGGTTGGTTAATAGGCAGCTTGTGCAGGGGTGAGTATGGGAGCAGGGGCAGAGCTAGATACTAAGTGACTCTCAAACAAGTCAAAGCCATAGGGGTCAGTGGTCAGATACAGGTCAGCTTCCTCATTACCCGCCTCAAAGGCTTGGGTGTAAACAGGTGCCTCCACATTCTGAGCCTTGCCTCCATTAAAGCTGGCTTGGCTGCTGGCGCCATCAAAAATGTTGCTGTTAAAAACCATATTGAACTAAAACCTAGGATAAAATCACTAAAATTTAAAATTTAATGATTTATTTTTATTGTAATCTTGAGTCCATATTTGGAAGGTTCTCAAAACCATTTTACATAAATCAGGAGCCATAAAAATGAATAAAATACCCTTGTTCCTAAATTGGATAGCTGTTGATTGGCTGTTAAACTGTTATATTTCTATTTTAGGCTGCTCACACTACACATCTTGTGTGACTTTATTTTGTTTTGTGCTTGTGGAATCTTGCTTCTAGATTGATCAAATTTTGTTTCATTTTAGTCCTTCTGTTGGTGCCTCATATGAATCCTGATTGGATTATAATATACTCTGGGATAACATCCATCCATCTCACTTGTTGTGTCAGTTCATTTTGTTTGTGGTTTGAACTACACTGCTTGATGTTTGATATAATTTTTTATAATGGGCTAGTGAAATTTTGTTTTTTATTTGACAGTTCATTTATTAACAGAATTTTTTTAAATTAATTGAATCCTGAATCTCGTGCAACTTGGAATTTGTTTAAATCTGAAATCATTTTATTTAAATCTGAGGTATTTTTGGTTGTTGCCATAGCTTTTAAAACTACTGTGTTATAGATTCATTCATTTTTTTATATTTGATATTTTTGTTGTCTGTTTCAGTTGCTATTGTGGATTGTTGTTGGATCAAGTTTGTACTTTTGTGACTGAGTTCCATGTGTTCATAAAAAACATAGTAAACATAGTTTATGTGGTGAGATGTGTAAATTTACTGCCTCCTTTGGCCTTGGATAGGACATTTTCCACCCATTGTACAAATAAATCCACTAAAAGTCCAGCTAAACCACTCAACTCACTCAAAGATTTAGCCCACACTGTTGATGAAAGATTTTTAGTGGCATACCCTGTGGATGCTCCCGCCTTCACTGCTCCTCTTATGGAGGAAACCCTGATGAATTTAGGGTATTTACTAGCCTGGTGTCAACCATTATTGAATAGTATTAGAAGTGACCAATCAAGGGTTGCCACATTGACAGTCACAAAGTTAAATGATTCACAATTGTTTGGAGCCAACTCATCCAATTACATGACACTTTAGAAATTAGCATGAAATCTGCCAACCCCCTGGCTTGTATCAGCAAATTTTCTCTCCCAGCCAATTGAACTCAGGCCTAGTGATCATGTGATTTTACTCTGCAACACTCCCCCTTTTTACAAGGCAAGGGGACTTTCAGTCCCCTGCTTGTTGATTCTTTTACTGTATTAAATTTTGGTTTAGTTGCTAAATTTAATTTTATTAAGTTTTAACTCTTCTTTGGAGTTCCTAATACACTTTAAAGTGTTAGTGTCTTTCTATTGTTGATATCACCTTCTTTTGGCCTTTTTTGGACCTGTTGTCACTATTCTATTTACCTAGTGAAGTGTTAGTGAGTAGTGGTTGCTTTAAACTATTACGCTTTTGAAAGTTCAGTGCAATCTTGAAGTTTGAACTTGAATTTAATATAAATTTCTACTTCATACCAAGGTTTTCCTTGTCTTTATTTGATTTTGAACCCGCTCTTGGTTTAAGCCACACCCAAGCTTTCTGAGGCTACCCCCAAGCCCATTGTTGCATCTTCCATAGTTCCTGGTTTATAACTCCTCTGGTTTGATTAAATTCCACAGTAAAAAGGGGCAAAAATCCCATCTTTAGATTCCAAATTTTCTGGTTATTTTTACCATGATGCTCCCTGTTTTTAAGTTTGTGGACTTTTCTTTGACTCCCTTTTTGCTACTCCTCTGGTTGACCCCCCCCCCCTCAGATCTCTAGCTCAAAAATCTCCTTTTCTGTGTGTTTTGTAGGCAACAACCCCGCCAGTCTTTTACAACTCCCAAGTAGTCTTCTTGTCATAGGGGAGGCTTTGGTCAAGAGCCTGACCTGCAACAATCAGGACCTGTAATCCTCTGGTCTTGATTGGCATGTTCCTCTTGTTGAAGAGATGTCTGTGCTTTTTCCCCCTCTGATGGAGGAAACATAATTTGTTCCTCTTCCAATCTCTGAGGCTCTGATCTCTGCTCCTTTGTATGCTCCTTGGTTGATTACCAGGCTTGTGTTGATGGGATTTAATGCCTACTTCCCTCAACTGTCTCTAGTGTTTTCCCTCTGGTCCCCCCTTAGAGCAGCTGTCCCAGTAATCCACTGGGTGTTGTCCTGGTGGCTTGTCTCACCAGGATGGGAGCCAAACTTAGTTAGTTTAGTCCCCTTCTCTCACAAGATGGATTATTTTTATTATATCTATTTATTTCTATTATAAATTTAATGTTTTCAAAGCAGTACAATAAAGTGAATTTAAAAAACTAAAAGTGCTACAGACCAGCTAATTGGAATGATTGCTAATTTTTGCTGCCTTTGTGCTTGGCTCAAACCAGACACACCTCAGTAATTACATCCAGTTTAACTTAGTAAACTAAGATGGTTGGAAGTAAACCTTCCTTTGTTTGCAAACTGGCACACCAACTTGTGGTCAATTTAGCACCCAATTACTGGCTTTTCTGGTGCTATATTGACCACAAGTCAGTGTGCCAGTTTGCAAAAAAAGACATGTTTTATTTTCAACAGACTTATTTTAGTAAGTTAAACTGGGTGCAATAACAGAGGGGTGTCTTGTCTGGGCCAAGCACAAAGACAACAAAAATTAATGACAATTCTTGTTAGCTGGTCCATAGAATTTTTAGTTTTTTAAATCATTTTATTTTAGTACTAAAAAAATATTAAATATATAATAGAAAACAATAGAATTAATAAATATTAATGCAGCCAAATTTAACTTGTGATATGATAAAAATCAATCATCACTGTAGTTAAATGTAAAATATATATTATAACAATAAAAATACATAATAATTAAACCAATATATATTATATATTTAAAAAATTGTTTGGGGGGACAAGGCTTAATTGGCAAAATGTGGGAGTGGACGGGTAGAACTAGTTGGCAGGCTGGGTTGTGGGAGGAGAACTTGATTGGCTGAGGGTTGGGTTACGGTTGAATGGGATGATTAGCTAGGAGCTGTGGCAGCTGGAGGTCCTAGAGGTGCATGATTGCCTTGAGTGTCTTGGAGGAATTGAGGATACATGACATCATACTCATGCTCAGGGAGAACACTGATTGGCTTTTACACTGGGGATTCACAAAGGGGCAGCTGGTGGTCCTTTGATGATTGGCTGCTGCTGTGAGCGTTCTGGGCCATCTTTGTGAACATGTCAGAGATCTTCTGACAGGGGAAAATCACAGTGTGATTGTGGGCCGCACTAACCACCTGGTCAAAGGCCGTTGTGTTATCTCTTGGATTGAGTTCCTAATGTTGAAGAACAAATGTCTCCCAGGTGTAGATTGGCATGACCATCAGGGAAAATCAAGACATTGTGGATGCCTGCTTGGATCTTCTTGGAGGTTACTTCAGCACATTCCATTTGATGGCTCAGGAAAACCCTAAATTTGGGATTGGCCTAGCTCCAGGTGGCAAGCAGGTTGGAGAGGAATTTTCTGAACAATTATCCATTAGTGTAACTGGAAGTGGTTTGGTAAAATAAATTATCCTTTTGGGGAAGCTGCAAGGAATGCACCAATGACAGTGCCCTCTGTTTTCCTCTTTTTACCCTTGGGTGTGTTCTTTTTACCCAAAATGTCATAGTCCTTTGCTTGTAATGACAATTTATAATAGACTATAAATGTCATTAATGACATTTTAATACTTGTATTGAAAACCTGGGAATCAAACCCCAGCCCTCAGGAAATGCCTTCTGTTCACCAGGGTAAACAGGAGCCTGCCAAACTGTCAGTTGGGCCAAACCCTGGACCGCCAGAGAGGCCTTGCCTTAACCAGGAAGAACAGGGATCTGCCAACCTGTCAAGTATCAAGACTGAAAGTTCAAAATCAACATTGGAAACCTCAGAATCAAACCCTGATCCTCTAAAGGCTAATTGAGTCACTCATGAGTCAAGGAAACCCACCAACTCATTGAGTTGCAAACCCGAGTTTTTGAATTACTCCCAGACCTGCCAGACTCTTAAGGATGATTCTCCAAACGTTTGCCAGATTGCTGTTAACCATGTGCCACCAAAGACCCAGACCTACACAGAAGTTGTAGCTTGCCTAAAGGAGTTTAAAACAAGGCCTACTGCTAGCCCCACCAATGATCACCTGCTGCTGCCAGCCTCCAGTCTAGAATGGGTAATGCAATTGGCCTTCTCAGCTGATATGGTGAGCAGCGACGGCAGAACAAAGCATCACCACTTCTGTTTACCAGAGCAAGCACAACCAGGATCTCCTGTCCTTGGAACCAAATACCAAGATCCATGTCCTTCCAGTGAATTGTCCATAGACCTGAAGTCTGTGAAAAGCAAAGCAGCAAAATCATCTGATATAAGAACTCCAATGGTATGGGGATGACCTTATCATCATTTTTGATAATAAAGTTTTATGAACCTTTGGTTCAAAAAAATCTTGCCTTATCTAGTTTTAGTGCTCTTTCATCTCAACTCTGGCCAAGTAGACAACCAGGTGACCATCCTCTCTGGTGATCAACCTGCTGACCCTTCTCAGGCACTATACAAAACCCCTGGAGCACCCTTCAGGCCTGTGCATTTTACCAAATACCTGCCCAACCCTGCCTACCCAGAGTTTAACTTGGAAAATATCCTCATTGATGACCCCTTGGCAAAAACTAGATAAACCAAATACATAGGGCACAAAGTAAAGTAATACAAGAGGCCACCAAGATTTTTCAAAGACAAGTACAATTATCTGCCTGCCTGCCTGCCTTGTTCCATGATTCCGCCCTTAACCCTGTGACCTGACCGCCCAATGGAGCCCTCCACCGCTGCCGAGACCAGGTGCACTCAAATGTTTGGAGTCCTCTACATTACTTTGACAGGATTGGTGGACTCTATGGTGCCCAACTCTGGGCCCTGGTCTTTACTTGGGCAATTTTTATCCTATATTATCAAGTTAGCACCCATCTTATGATGGGCATTACACACTGGCCTGACTGTACCCCAACCTGAGCCACCTAATGCCTCACCCTATGCCTGGCTTCCTGAAAATAAAGATTACATCATCCAAAATACTAGACAGGCAGCGGGTGATTATGGCACCAATCACAGGGTTGTAGGGAAAATCAGAGCCATCATCTAACTCATCTGCTAGCTGATTGCTTAGAACCAGAACACTAACAACAAGCCTGTACATACATTGCTGTGCAGTGTGGCAGGCTATGAAGATGCTGTGGAGCCCAAGTAGGCAACAAACCTCAGTCATTTGAGGGTAGGGGTATCACTGGAGAAGGGCAAGCATGATAGGGTAAGCATCCTTGATCTGAGATTCAATCTGCTTCCTTGGCTTCTTGATCAGCTTTTTACCGCCTCTCTTCAAGAGGGCTTGGAATTTACGCCTTACCCTTGCCTCAGTGAATTGGTGGCAGGTGGCAATTTTGAAAAATGTCACACCACTCTTTTTGAGGCTGATCATCTCTTCTATGACCTCATTGGTTCTAGGCATCATTTTTGGGGCCATTGGGCATAAGGGAACCCAGATTAGGCAGGGCTTGCTCTGATTGGCCCAAATTGTCAAGCAATGAATGGATTAGGTTAGAGGGCCACAGTTGCCCAGTCTTTAAAATATAGCACAGGCTTGGGTTGGGCTTGGTCTTGGGGGTCACCATACTAGCTGTCATAAAAGCCACCCATGGATGGGCCTGGTGAGACATACAAATCACCCCCTCACAACTTGAGTTGGATTGGGTTTTGTCAAGATTCTGGTGTCCTGAGGTATTATTTTTATTGTGTGATATTGTATTATATGTGTTGATAAGGGACTGTATGGCAACAGTCTATAGCTACCAATTGGGTCTTGGGATATGGCTATAGCTTGACAGAGTCCTAAGGCTGTAGGAGAAGGAACATGGTTCTGCAGATAGACAACAGCGCGCTCTATCTGAATATAACTGACTACTAGGCGTTGGCTAGTAGTGATACTATACTTAGAGATCTTCAGTCTCCAAGCCAAGGGTGATATTTTTTCTGCTCAATCTCTAGCTAGGAGAGCACTTTATATAGGGTGGATAGGCCCTGTTGCCAGATAGTTATCTGACGCATCTAACTCTTACTAGTCAGTCTATCTGTTCCCCAGACTGCTAGTTTCAGCCCCCAGAGCTAGGCAGCCATGCTAGTCTGGCATGGGACTTCAATAGATCACCAGGCCTCAGCTCACTTCACCAGCGTGATGGCGGCATCTTGTTTATGATTTATGCATGTGTGAGTTTAGTTACCCTGTCTATTGGTTTTTGCATCATGCATTATCCTTCAGAACGACCTTCTATATCAGTCATAGAATTCGAGGTATCTGGAGATGCAAATGTTTGGCGTAAACCAACTTGCATTAATATTCTTGAGTATTTCATCTTATTGGCTATTAATTGTTCTGTGATTGTGGCCTAGGGATCAAGTTTGTTTGTTCAGGTTGAGTCCAATTGGTGGACCATTTTTGGATCAGGATCAATCTTTGGGTTAATCATCAGTGTATCAATTGGCCAAATCCAAGGGATAGGATAAGTTGATGCTTTTACAATCAAGCCAGCTAAATGGCAATTGACTGTCTAACCAATCAACAAAGGGGAATGATGGTCAAGTTTATTACATTATTACAGAGGCTTGACAGGTGTACACAGGAACCATAGTGGTCACACTCCCTTGATCAGCAGCCTGAGCTTGAAGTAGCTCCTGGTACTGCTCCTTGATAATGTCAAAGTTATCTTTGCTGGTGAAACTCATTGTAAAAAAAGAAATTAAAATTCTATTAAAAATATAAAGGCAAAGTATTTCCACAGTATTAATTTTATTTAAGTGTGCGCTCCTTTTTGAGATATTCTCTCAGACATAAATGGCCAAATTTAGATGCACATACACTGAAAATAATGCTGTAGTTCTCTGAATAGATTTTGGTGGATTCACTCCTGAAATCCACTATTTCCAATTTGAGCCCCAATAATAATCAATATTTTCAAAAAATGAGTTGTTTTTTGTTTGAACTTATCACTTTTGTGACTAAACTTCATTTGTTTTCTGTTGGCATTATTTTTGCTATATACTCATTATCAAATTTGATGTAGATTGCTTCATGATGTGACTGGTTTGTGTTTTTTTTTGAATTTGGGTTACATGTGTTTGCTGTCTCATTTATGGGATTCAGTATTTGACTTTAATTATGTTTTGTGATTGACTATTTTTGTTTTCTGGCCCTAGATAAATGAAAGCTTTATTGAGACAAATGACCTTCAACTGGTTCCAGTTGGAATTTGTAGTGTAACTGAACTTATGTGTTCTAAATTAAATAATATTTGTTTATCTCAACAGGTTTTAAAACTACTGTAAGGTAGTAAGTTTAATATTGGATGATGATATAGGTTTTAATTTGTGATACTATATTTATTTTAGTGGCTTTAAATGGATAAGATTTAGGATGGTTTTTGTTAAAGTGGTAAGTTTAATATTGGGTGATGATATATGTATTAATTTGTGATACTGTATTTATTTTAGTGGTTTTAAATGGATAGGATGTAGAATGGATTTTATATAAGGTAGTAATTTTAATATTGGGTGATGATATATGTATTAATTTGTGATACTGTATTTATTTTAGTGGCTTTAAATGGATAGAATTTAGCATGGGTTTTTCGTTAACGTAGTGATTTTAATATCGGCTGGAGTATAGTTTTTATTATAGGAATGTGCATTTATTTCTAAGCGGGTATAAATAGATGCATGTTGAAAGTTGTGGTGTGGAGTGTAGGGATTTTATTATCTGTGGATTAGACAAAGTTGAGCTTAACTAGACATGGCTCAATTAGACTGTTGGTGGTAGTAAGGTTCAGGGCAAACTCTTTGGAGCGTATGGCGGCCTGGGTCATGGCGATGCGGAAGTGGGCTGAACGGGGCGTGATGGTGTAGTCGTGGGGAATGGTGAGGGTAGTGCTGCCTATTGCTGTGGCATTGTCGATGGGGGAGTCAAGATAGAGTAGAGATAGGTTGATGGTGGGTGAGATGAGGGGGTGGTACACAATAAAGGCGGAGTGTAGTGTGCGGTGAAGCCGGATGCGAAGGTAGATGTGGCCTGGAAAGGTGCAAGTGTTGGATAAATCAATGTCAAGGGCCAATTGAGTCAAGTTGAAGCGAAGGGTGGGAGGGATGGTTGGAAAGTCAAGCTTTTGGAATTCGGCGTCAGGGCGGACGTAGGTGATGTCATGCAGTGTGTTCTTTGACGTTGATGGAACGAGAAGCGAGACAGCAGCTTGCATCAGTTCCCGCTTTGTCTCATCCACAAGTCGATTTGAAAATAGTGTGGGTTGGGGTGGTGGCAAAGAAAGGAACTTTGTCAGAATGGCATCGCCTGAAAGCTTTGCTAGAATGGGGGGTTTTAATAAGACTTGTCTGTAATCGATGGTGGGCACTCTTGAGTAGTTCGTCGCAATCAAAACCGAGTTCTTCAACTAGAGTATCGACCTCTTCAGCAATGGCAGCCTTAAGTGAACCAACAACGAGATGCCAGCTGGGGCGTTGATCCCAGACCTGATGCATGATTGCATCGTATGCATTGACAATGTTGGAAGCGTAGCGTTCTACTGCCCACTCTGCATTCTGATTAAGTGCCACTTCCTCGCCTACAAACCAGAATCCATCGTCTCTTACTTCAATGACATCCTCCAGTGGTGTGCCCTTGATTTTGGCGGCAAATTTAGAAACTTCTTCTAAAAGAAAGGGCAGCAATTCTATTTTAACAGCTGAAGCAACAGGAAAATTCCCAAAGAAACTACTCAAGCCTTGTAGCTTAGCATCAATGTCCACTCCACTGTAGTCGATTCCAGCTTCTCCTCGTCTCAAAGGCAAGTACAGCTTGCTCTTGACTAGCTGGCTTACCACTCTCGACTCCTCTTTTGGCGTCAACTCATCGAAACAAGTAAACATCATCTCCTCTTCAAGGGAACGGAAGTATTCCGCGTCCAAGGCTGCAGTCGCATTCACCACTTTCCACGCTACGCCTGCCTGCCACGCCATCGACAACCCAATCAACCCCACAATAAACACATTCTGGCCATTGCTAAAGAACCCTTTGAAGAAGTCAAATCCCGCCGCCGCCAACCAAAGAGAACATGACAGCGGTAGAGTCAGTACATACAGTAATCTAGCCAGGATTGAGTATGCCTTCATCTCCAATCGTCCTCGTCTGGTCTGCTTGTAGCGCAGCCTACGAACATATTCTGCCTCCGTCTGGCACCATCTAAGCAGCTTTTCCTGCGTCACTCCTCCCAAGTTCATTAGCACCCGCAGCACTTGGTTTTCCATAATGGGGTTGTCGTTCTCTGTCACTGAAGGAATCTCAACTGGGAATCTAGCAAAGTACCGCCCGTTGATGTGAGCCATTTCTTACCCTCCCAAAACCAACTAGAATATATATCATCACTAGAGCCAAAATCATATCTGTTTCTCTCTGATCAGGAAGCCTATTTAATTTTTCATCCATCCTTTAACCCACTTCAAATCCTGAATCCAGCATCCCACTTCAGGAAGCAATCATCCAAACCAAAATCTTCCCAACCAGAACCTTTAATCCAATCATCAACCCCCACAGATGGAAATCCTGCTGTCTGGAAATTGATTGGTCGATACCCTTTGTTTACCAGCTAATAAATTCATTAATCAAAATTTATCAATGATTTCTAGAACTCAAAGCGACATGCTTTTCAATCAAACTCACCCTTTTCCAATAGATTCTTTTACCAAAACTGTCCCCTTCAACTTAAACCACGATCCCTTAACCAGAACCCTCACTACTACCTGGCCATCAAATCTCAACAAGAAACCACATCTTTCGCCCCACCGTTCAAAAAATAAATTCCAATAAAACATTTATATCCAATGCACAAACCAAGCCCAATACCAATCAAAACCAACCTCATAGAGGACGAACCAGATAAGCTCCCCAACCTCTCTAAAGAAACCCCGTTCACCCAAACAATACCAACCTCATTCCCACCAATCTTTTTTCCAGCAAGGTTACTCTCAATAAATCGACAAGTTCCAGTGCCTCTCGAGGCCAAATAAACAAGGTTCTCTATACCCCTGATCCAACTTGAGCTTCTTACTGCTGTCCATTAATCTATATAAAGGCAGGCCTGGCTGCAAAGCTTGCTTGAGCATACCCAACTAGGGCTGCAGCAGATTAAAAACACGATGATTACGGCATTTGCCTTAATCATCACATCTAAGCCGTTGTGTTTCCAGATTTTGGATCCCCCTAAATTAGGGAATCCAAAACTTAAAAAAAAGGTTAAAGACAGCTCTCTTTTTTTCCGGAAAGCCAGTTATATATTGTCAGGATTTTGGGATATTGACTAATTAACAGATTCAACCAATTATCGCGGGCCAGCTGTCAATCACTCTTAGGAATGGTTTCGATAGAACTATGCAGGCCACGGGATCAATGAATCAATGACCAAATCATATCCCAGCATTAACAAATTCATGCATTGCAATTAATTAACAGAACATGCAATTTCTGCTCATTAATTAGTCCACCTCAACAACCACCTCAAACATGCTTCTCATAATAATCACTACAGTAGTTTTAAAAGCTATGGCGATAACCAAAAATACCTAGATTTAAACGAAATGATTTCAGATTTAAACAAAATCCAACTCTCAGGTTAACATATACACTCTGTTAACAGGGTTTATTGGCGTTAATGGGCAAAATGAGTCAACACAGCAACGAAGGGCTCACACACAAAGCGAAACCATTCAAAAT
>QTSX02005257.1:0-86006 GCA_014839935.2 Entomophthora muscae | reverse complement strand
TTATTTGAATATTTGAAAATGCAGGAACTCATAGACACTTTGCAAAGTTCAAGTCAAGCTGCATATTTCCAATGGACAAAATGTTTTAACTGGAATCAGATTTGAAGTGTTCAAATCCATCAACCATTTTCATTAAGTTTACTGTGTTTTTTGGAATTGCGGGATTGTCAAATCCAAGAACCAAATTTCAAATCACTTTTAAATGTCACTAGTAAACTCAGATATTAATTGCGGGAACCGGAGTCCAAATTTACTGTACACTAAGCACACTAGGAAATACCAACCCAAATCAAGAAGCTCCAACACAACTAAAATCAAACTAAAAATTCAATCTCAATAACCATAATTAGACATAAGAGTTATTAAACTTTAAAATCATCCAAACCCAGAAAGTATACAATATTATTCACTTCAAATCACAGATATAGAAATTCTGTTACTATTCCAGGCTAGCTCAAGAGAAAATAGCTACCCACAATTAAATCAATAACTCCAAATAAATACATATTTAATCTAAAATATATTTTTTATTTTATTTTTATGGACTGTCAGTCGCATTCCCAACCAGCTCCTGCACCAGCCCGCGGGGCAGCCTGTCTATGAGGGCGTCCCAGAGGGTCTAAGAACAGACCCAGAGCCCAACTCAAGGGGATTCATGCCAATACACAGGCCTCCCAAGGTGTCAGTGCCAGCCAACCACCTCCTGCATCCCAAGCCAGAACTACCAGCTTGAATCCCAGGCAGAAGCCACTTTCAAGGCCTGCTACCAAAGTCTCCTACACCAGGGTCACCGGAAACACTGAGGTTACTTACACCTCCACTGTTTACCCAGTTGTCACCCAGCCCCGCGCTCTTGACCCAAGAGTTGCCACTTCCTGACCATGCGTCTTTGACACCACCTACAAGCCATTGGCAGTCACTGTTAAACCATCTGTGCCTATTGTGTATTCAACCATTGACGGCACCACTGCAAGCAAGTGTGATCCCACCTTCTACACAAAGGTCTTTGTCTCCTGTGTTGAGCCTGCTAGCCAGGATGCCGTGGTACCTGCCAAGGTCCAGCGTTGATTGACAGATAGTGAGCGTGAATCTCTCCTCAACTGTTTGAACGGGGGAATGGCAATTTGGTGTATTGCATCCCAATTTGGTGTCATGGCCAGATACATTGCCAACATCAACACCAAGTATGGCAACACCAGGCAAATTTCAAAATCTTCCAAGGATAAGCAGCAGCCCAAACTCTTGCAGCCTGTGTAAATTGCACAATAAAATAGTGGGTTACCAAGGATTGCCACCTAGACTCACTTGCTATCCAATCAATGCTTGCCACAGAGTTTGGGCTTTATGTTTCTAAAAGCCTTGCCTACAAAGCAATGGTTGATTTGGGCTTCTCCTGGAAAGTACTAGGAGTTTTGCTGTACAACAGAAACAATGAGAAGACCATCTAGGATCAACACATTTATGCTGAGACATATCTGGCACTAAAGAAGACTGGGAATGTCCAGTTCTTCTACATCAAAAAATTGATGTTTTCCTCTTCACTCAGGTCTAGGCATGGGTGGGTCAATAAGGGGTCCAAAGACAATATAGCCCATTGTGCAGCGGTCTGTTCCCAGACCTATTCCATGGTTGCGCTTCTTGGTCCTTGCAGGTTGGACCAGTATCAGATGATTAAAGGCTCCCATAACAGCGGGACCTTTCTTGATTTTCTCCAAGCCATCAAGGAGTACCTGCGGATAAATTACAGCAGCACAACCAATGTTGTTGTGCTTTATAATGTTGGGCTCCACAAAGTGGATCTGTCTGTGTCCAAATCCCCCCATCAACAAAAACAGCCACACCTCCTTCCACTGCATTGCAGACTGCCCAATGAGACTCCTCTTCCTTCCGCCTTATTCTCCATTTCTGAATCCAATCAAGGAGGTGTTTGGTTGGATCAAGAATAAGGTGAAACAAGGCCTCTCTCAGGACACAGAGAATCTCTTCAACATCTTGAGATCAGCCAATTTGCAATGCCACCCAATGTGGTAGCTGCTTTCTATGAGCACTTGGAATCCTTCCTCCCAAAAGCCCTGGTCTCCAAGCCAATCAGATAAATGGGCGCTCTTGGTTTTATTTAGTTTTAATTTTATTTAGTTTGTTTTTATTAGGACTCAATATTTATTATTTATATATAATAATGTGACGTTTGAATGTATTAGAGACATATAAGAATATGTAGAAAAGGTAAGTAAAATTAATTATACTAGGTATGAGGACAAATATTTTTATTACTGTAAATTCAGAACCTGAACGTAAAAATGCGGGATTGTCAAATCCTTGGTCCAAATTTCAAATCACTTTTGCGGGCAACTCAGCTGAGTGAAAAGTAAAATATTTAATAAAATTAACCATTAAATTTGACTTTTTTTAGGTTTATTTAAATTGGCAAATTTTGAATCTCTTGAGCAGATAACTCAGCTAACAAAAGACAAAACCCAACAAACAAATGTGGGATACATGAATCAGAAATGTGGGATTCTAATGTATGATTTGAGATTTCCTGTATTTCAAACAAATCATAGACATCATGGAAAAATTAATGAATCTGAAATTGCGGGATTGTCAAATCCAAGAACCAAGTTTCAAATCATAATTGCAAGGAATTTGAAATAAATATAATTTATAGGTTTCTCAAAAAGGATTTTAAAGGATCTAGAGTGGATTTGTGCTGATTCTTTTAGGAATCATAGGCATTCTCAAAAATCACCCTATTCCAATTTAAGACAGCTAAAATTTAGATCCTACTATTCACAAAATTAACATACTGTCATAACTGTGCTGTTTTAGCAGAGTTACATGGGGAAAATATTTAGAGGATTGATAATAATCTTTATTGTGAGATAGTGATTATATAGCTATTGTGAATCAATGGATAGAAGGAACATGATTGGTGATCACACGGCTGGATGGAAGAGGGGATGGCTTGATCCTGTTAATGAGTCAAGCGCCAAATTGAGGTATCCACTGTGAGGGACATCCTTTGTTCATGTTGATTTATTTGGTAATCTGAGTTGACTTCCGGGTCTGGCTTCAAGTGCCTGGGTAATCGGATTGCAGGTCACAAACCCGCTTGGTTGGAACCTTGCTGGCAGGTTGAGCCTGCGGTTTTGACAATACTTAACAATAAAATTGACTAAAATATACATGTCTCTTTTTGAGTTTAAAATTTTCTAATAAAATTTTTTATTATGTCTTCTTTCAGAACAACCAAGTCAACAAGCTGTTCCCTGGCCTTGATGAAATTATGCAGGGCTACACTGGGTCTCTTAACAGCAAAGCCTCTGTCTATGGCCACTCCCAACCTGCAGGCCCCTCCGCAAGCCACACCCAGGAGTCTGTTCTTTCTCTTGCATCCTCAAGCATGGCCCTGTTTGCCCATCACGCACAGGCAGCTGCTAACCCAAATCCCTTATCAGCAATGGCATCTAGAACCAGCCATTTTAGCCATGGAGTCACCCAGAGAGCCCAGGACCCCAAAACAGCCAATCAGATGGCATTGACCAGTTCACAAGATGGACATATCTCTCCCCTAGCCAATCAGCCTTCAAGACACAGAAGAAAATTAATCACTCTGGAGATTGTTCTTGATATGGTTGAAAAGCACTGGGAAGCTTATGCCCCTGGGGAAATTGCGGCTGCAATGGGGTTTGCAAAGTCTACTGTGGCTGCAACCCTGCGAGCTCACGCCAACTTTGGCCCCCCTACCAAGAAGACCCCAACTGGCGCCTGTACTTCAACCAAAGGTGACACAGTCCATCCCCTTATGATGGCCATTATGGAACGTGACCTGCAGATGCCCCTGGTCCAGGTACATCTCCAGTTGGGACTCCACAGCATCTTCACCAACAAAAAAACAGTGGATTTGTGGATGCACAGAGTTGTGGTTGCTTCTAGAATCTTGTCCAATCAAGTTCTCAATGGCCCCAGTTTGATGGACACTGACCCCTACAATTCTACTATTATTAATTTTATTAAAGGAAGGGCAATGAGAGCCTGTAATGACGTAATCTTCCTGTTGTATGCTAAGATATCTGCAAGTATCCAAGACTTTGGAGAGAAGCGTATCCAGTCTGACGTGTACAAGTGCAGCCCAATCTTATATTGTTTTTCAGGGTTTTATTGGCTGTTTCCCCATTGGGCTTCAATTATTACTTGGCAATATTGAACACTGCAGATGAGTATGCCTACCAGACAGAGCTCAAGGCCATGCTGGAGGAGTGGGCCACACAAAACACTGTGCACACAATTGTACTGGGTGCAGAGATGGAGCAACAGGAATGGGCTAGCCAAGAAATCAGGGCTACAGGGCATACCTGCTGATCCTACCCCATCAACTACGCCAACATGCATCTTGCAGATGTATGTCTCTACAATTTTGGTTACACCCTCAGGCGCTTGAAGCCTGCCACCTACAACAAACTATGCACCCAAATTGATAAGAGGTATGAGCTTTTCCCTTCTGCATCCATCCAGGACTTATTTGATCTCATCATCTTCTATGCAAGTGATAGTGATAAGTCCAGAAAGGACCCCTGTCCCCCCTACACCAGTCCGTCCATTTTGTCAAGCCAGTATATGTGATGGAAGAAGAATTCAAGTAATTGAAGCAAACTGCTCTTGCTGCCCCTTCCCGGTCAACAAACCCTGCCTCCCCAACCCCCATCAAGCCACCCGCCTTCCAACCCTGACTCCCAAACCACCACCCATTCCCTCCCCTTCCTGTCCTTTGATTAGTTTAATAAATCTTTTCTTTGTGATAACTTATTAAAATTGATCTCTCTCTTTCAATTCATAATTAATAATGCTTTCTTTTTACATTATTGACATTTCCCAGAATTAACACAATGTTGTAAATTTTACAAATAGCTTAAAATTATGAGCATACATTTTTTCATCATCATTAATAAATTAAAGACAATAAACGTAAATATTGAATTAGAATATTGCAATTAGACGTCAACTCTTGATATTTTGATATTATGTGCATAACTCAATGCATTTTGTTTAATAAAATTCATTGTAAACTTGGCCTTTTTCATTGTAATTTATCAAATTGACTGTGTTTATATTAGAGAGTCATTAACGCTTAGTACAAATATTAATACATAGTGCATTTTACAGCCTTTATATTTACCTATTGACAATAATTTTATAAACTTTTTAGTTGGATTTTGCAAGGTAATAATAATGTAATGTGTTATAAATTACAGTTTACTGTCATTAATTGGCAGATTTTCTTTGCTGTGGCAATTGTGCATTTTTTGATATTTCTGCACTAGTATCCAATTGGTTGGCTTCACATCCAATTGCACAGGCAATAGGAAAACAAGCGCCACCCCAAGACTGGATGTGGTTGTGGGTGCGGCTTGTTTTCCTATTGCCTGTGAAATTGGATGTGAAGCCAATCAATTGGATACAGTATTTTTAAAAGCTATGGCAACAAGCAAAAATTCTTCAGATTTAAACAAAATCCAAGTTGCGCAAGATTCAGGATTCAATTAATTTAAACATCTTTGGTTAATAAGTGAACTGTCAAACCAAAAATGAAATTTCACTAGCCCATCATACAAACTTATATCAAACATCAAGTGGTGTAGTTCAAACCACAAACAAAATGAACTGATACAACAAATGAAATGGATGGATGCTATTCCGGAGTATATTATAATCCAATCAGGATTGATTTGAGGCACCAATAGAAGGACTAAAGTGAAACAAAACTTGAGCAATCTAGAAGCAGGATTACACAAGCACAAAACAAAATGAACTCAGGCAAGATGTGTAGTATGAGCAGCCTAAAATAGAAAACCATCAATTTAACAGCCAATCAACAGCTATCTAATTTAGGAATAGAGGCATTTTATCCATTTTCATGGCTCCAGATTTGTATGAAAAGGTTTTGAGAAATTTCCAAATATGGACTTGTGATTCCAATAAAAATAATTCTTTAAATTTTAAATTTTCTACTTTTAGTGATTTTATCCTAGGTTTTTTACAATGGTTTTTAATAACAACATCTTCAACGGCGCCAGCAGCAGTCAAGCCAGCTTCAATGGAGGCAAGGCTCAGAACGTGGAGGCACCTGTTTATACCCAAGCCTTTGAGGTGGGTAACAAGGAAGCTGACCTGTACCTTACCACTGACCCCTATGGATTTGACTTATTTGAGAGTCACTTAGCGTCTAGCTCTGCCCCTGCTCCCACTCCCACCCCCATCCCTGCACAAGCTGCCTGTCAACTAACTAATCAGGATGGCAACCCTGATTTGAAACATCTTTCTGCCACCAGCCAACCTGCTCCCCCCCTCAGCCAATAAGGCTTCAGCTCCCCCGGCCCAGCGCCCCAAGCAACAAATCATCACCGCCTAATTCTTCAGGAAATTGTGGCACTCAACCTGCAGGGTCTGTCCTGGGATCAGATTGCCGCCCAGTTGCAATTTACCCAAGCCACCATAATGCAGGAGTTCAACAACCTAATGAATAAAGGAATCTGATTGGGATGGCCAAAAAGCCAAAGAAGGCCACAGAGTCCAGGATAACCAAGGCCTACCCAATAATGCTTGACCTCATCCAACGGGACCCCTAGCTTCCCATGACCCAGGTCCGGAAGCAGCTTGCGCACCATAACATTTGGGTCTCCGAGTGCATGGTGCAGCTCTGGATGTATAGGAAGGTGGCTTCCATACAGGTTCTGACCAATTTTGCCGGTGACCAATGGGATGGCACTGAGGATTCTCTGTATGATCCCGCCATTGAATCCACCCTGTCTGATGCCTGAATAGTCTGTCAGATGATGTCATGTTCATCTCTTACTATAAGCTATCCATAGCTTTTGATGATTTTGGCACCCAAGGAAAAGCTGCCACCAAGAATGGAAGGAAGAAGGTCAAGAAGGAGACTTTTATTGGTGCATTTCTGGCTGTTTCAGCCAAGAGTTTTGTCTACTATTGGACAAACCCTTATTTTATCAATGATTACTCATACGGCCACATCCTAGGTGGATTATTTGACTCCTGGGATGGCTCAAATTCCAAATACCGGGTTTTCTTTAGCCACCAGATGGAGGGAAGCTCCACCGCCCTTGAGGCCATCCAGGGACGCGGGCACCGGGCCTCAGTCTACCCCGCCGGCCATGCTGACGTCCATCTGGCTGATGTTGTCTTCTTCAACATTAGAGATACAAACAGGAGCGCAGCCTTCAGGCTTTCAACAACCTCTATCTTGGGGTCCTTGATCACAATTTTCTTTTTGGTCACCAAATGGTGGCTGACTTGTTTGCACAAATGGTTTTCCATGTGAACATGGAAAACCAATCACGCAAGGATAAGTGTCTCCCACCCCGTGCCACAGCCACCTACCAGCCCATCCAGCAAATGACTGATGAGGAGTACAATGAGCGGTATATGGCAGCCATCACGCGCAATCCTCCTGCCTCCACCCCCGCCACCAACACCCCCTGCCCGCAAACCCAACCCATCCAATACCAGACTCCCCAGGCCAGCACTGCCTCTATGTCCTCCTTCCCGCGCCATTCTGCCTACTAGGAATCACTCTTCCCTGCCCTAATAAAGCCCTGTCACCAAAAATTTTCTATTTATATTATCTTTTTTTGAATTTCAATTGTTCATGTTCTCTTTGTTTATAGTTGGTTTTATTCTTTATGTTCAGCTTATTTCTATAAAATCATATATTTACTAAGGCGTGTATCTAGATCCTGAACACAGTTATTTTTAGCACCCAACCATAGCCCCTTGTGAAAACATCAACAACAATTTGGTGATCAGCTAAATTTGAATTAGAAAATTATAGGTTAACTTTTTTTAGATAAAGTTGATACTGATCCAAATTCAAACCCTTAATGATAAACTTTAAGCCAATCAGGAGCCAAGTGATAAAGTGATTGTTGTGACATAAAGGGTCATTCAATAATTATTTGATGCATGTGCGGTAATTAATATGATTGGCTGGATGTTTTGCCATTGTACGCCATTGCCACTGTGGCAAGTTGTTGATGGACTAGTGTTAACTCAGCGGCTGATTGGGCACTAGTCCATCCACACTTGCCACAGCGGCAATGGCGTACAATGGCAAAACATCCAGCCAATCATATTAATTAGCGCACATGCATCAAAGAATTATTGAATGACCCTTTATATCACAGCAATCACTTTATCACTTGGCTCCTGATTGGCTTAAAGTTTATCATTAAGGTTTTGAATTTGGATCAGTAACAACTTTATCTAAAAAAAGTTAACCTATAATTTCCTGATTCAAATTTAGCTGATCCCCAAATTGTTGTTAATGTTTTCACAAGGGGCTAGGTCAAGCTAAAAATAATATGGTAATCAAGGAAACAATGCCAACACAAAGCAAACAACGCATTTTAAGATGAGCGTAAAACATATACACAATGGGTAAAAAGATGGGATAATGTAGTAAATGGGAAAACAAAAAGGAATAAACAAAGAGGCAACAGTATCAAAATAATACAGAATTTATTGGGGCAAAAGCTATAAAAACATATGGAAAGGTTAGTAAAAAAATAAGATGAGAAAACTCAAAAAGCTGCTAAAAGACCTTGACTTGGGGATTGCCAAAATTAAAGAAATTGACCGCAAGTTCAAGGAAAAGGTGAAGTCTGCCGTCCTTGAAGGGGACAAAATTGAAAAGGTGTCCACCAAGTCACTCATGACCAAAATACCAGACACACCTGAGAAGACAATAGAGCGCCTACTCAACATTCAGAAGACAGTGGTTGAAGGCTTGCAATTCAAGTCCTTTGCCCTCTCTGCGCTGTCTGTCTGGACAGATGACCCTGAGATGTATGCACATCTCAAACCTGCCAAGAGGGCCTGCAAGGAGGACACTGAGACACCCGCACAAATGCTTGCGCCAAGGATGGCAAAGCCTGCCAAAGCCACCGACAAAGAAGAAACCCAAGAAGGTAACCTAAGAAAATAAATTTAATAAAAATTCATAAATACTTACCTTTTTTTAGAATATGTTGATGGCAAAATCCGCAGGATCCTGGTTCCTTTTGTTCCCCCCAACTTCTACTCAAATTTTGCCACTCACATGGCCAAGCAGCTTTTCCTGTCCCTCCTGTCCTGCAGGAGCTTGAAGATAGGATTCACAGTGCATTCCCAATGTCCAGGGAGACAT
This sequence comes from Entomophthora muscae, assembly GCA_014839935.2. Lineage (NCBI taxonomy): Eukaryota > Fungi > Entomophthoromycota > Entomophthoromycetes > Entomophthorales > Entomophthoraceae > Entomophthora > Entomophthora muscae. The sequence goes on along the minus strand of QTSX02005257.1, from coordinate 76,804 downwards.
TGGCTGGGCTGACGCATGAAGAGGGGGCATCTGAGTGGGCAGTTATTGCCTACAAGGATGCCCAACTGGTCCGTCTGGACCTGGTATCACTCAGTGGAGTTTACTGTGTAAACTCCATTGAGATTGTTTGGGACGTCCTGGTGACGCTCCCATTAAAGAATGTACTGGAGATGGGCCGGGCTCATGCGGCTGCTTGCTTCTGCTTCCCGGTAGAGCACACCCTGTCTTACTTGCTGGAGACCTTTGGGCGCGCAGTAGAAAAACTGGCTGTTGCGGATGCAACAGCCGTGAAGAAGACCAAGATCCTCCTGGCGGACTTTGGGCTGGCCTGGAGTGCCATCAAGACAGGGGTCCCAGAAGCTATGGATCTTACCTTTGGCAAAACTAAACATGAGAAAAAAATAAGCACAGTATACAACAAACTGTGTGAGTTTACAGAAGCCTTTGCTAGGCAAAGGCTTCAACTTGTTGTTTACCTGGAGTTCCTCTTTTACTTTGGGATGGGCGTGTCAGTTGAGGACCTGGACAGAGTCCTTCTGGGGATTGACAAGGCCAGGCTCTCCCTGGATGGGAAGAAGGTCCACCGGGTACAACTCAGTGGATCACGTCATCCAGGACGCCTTGGTCCTGGCTGGCATCTTCGGGTTTGCAGCCCCGCCAGAAAAGCTGCTACTCCATTCCCACCTAACAATACTCCCTTTCACCAGCAGGCAGAAGTATTTTAACCAGGGTGTATCCACTGTCCACGGTGTGGCAGTGGAGGTTGTGCACCTCCTCTATTGTGGGGTGGGTACATACCGCCAAACTCACTATAGGCAATCTTAATAAATTCTCTCTTCCAAATAATTTCATTGCAATTTATAATATTTTATTATAATAAATTTTTCTAATTCTTATTTTAGCAAACAAGATCTGCAGAATATATCCCAGAGAAGGTCTTAATAAAAGCATAATATTATTTCAATAAAATCTACTTCTGATTTGGACACATTAGATTAACTTTTTGATTATTATATTTATTTTCTAAATGTGATATTAATGCGTTTGCGTAGTCCAGTATCAAGTGTTTGGGATACCCTTTGATGGTATAATAAAATAATATACAATAAAATAAATAAATTACTTACATCTATTGATGGATCTTCTGAATGTGATTGCAGGCGTAGAAACATCTAAATATAAAATGATAATTAATTATGTTGAATAATAAATTAGAGAATATAAAAAATTGGGCACACTAAGCCTTTAATTGATTGGCTGTTTGGCTAGGCACGTGGGGATGAAAAAATCAGCGTGGCCATAGAATTTGGCCACGGTCTCAGCTAGGAGGGTATGGATCCTGGCCTGCAGCAAATCAAACAGGTCCTCAGTCCCAGTTGGGGTTCCTTGCTTGACGACTTGCTTGAGCCACCAAAAGACTTCCTCAATGGGATTTAGGAAAGGCAAATAGGCAGGGAGGAAGAGAAGGCGCATATTTGCTGTGGCCAATTATAGGGGGCTCACTGCAATGCTTGTGTCAATTGATGGAAATTCTTCAAGAATATCAGCCATCTTGTGGAGTCTGCGTTGTCCAACACAATTACGTTGGTGAAGCCCAAGCTTGTGCGCCTTAGGTGCTCCTGGACCAATTGGAGAAATGACAGGAAGGTCCGGCTATTGTGGGAGCCTAGTATCATTTGGTAGAGCTTGACCCCCTTTGGACTGAGGAGAGCTACCATTGAATAGGCTCTGGCGCAGACTGCAGCATGCTGAGCCACCCCGTCATTGGAGCCTCTGGGGACATACCCATACTCATTGCGCATTGACAAGGCAAATGCTGATTCCTTGATATAATAGAATTTGACTGTCCCCTTGGCTTTGAGGGCAGTATACGCCTCTGCATAGTTTTTCCGGGTCTTGATATTGACTGGGCTGTTCTAATTGTATGGGGATACCCCAAGTTTTTTCCAGGAAAATTGCATTCCCTTGACCAGATGGTAGTAAAAGGCAATTGAGGCCTTGATCCCAAAAGCGGACTTGATCATAGTATTTATATTTACCAGTTCAAGATGGTAGTCCCAGGTGATCCACTGGCAGATTGCCCATTTGTGCTCCTTGGTGAGCATAGTGGAAACACGCAAGGATTTCTCCGCGGCAAGGACTCGGCCAGTATCAATGAACTTGTTGAAGGTCTTGCTGGTGTACTTGGGATCCACCCCAACAAGGGTCTGGCCGCCTTGTAGTCACCCAATTCCCGCATTAGCTTAAGCAGGATGATGTGTTTGATGTCAGGGATGCACTTCTGGGCGGGCTTTGTGGGTTCAGACAAGCCAGAATCCTGATTGATGACAGGCTTGTAAGGCATGGGCACCTTGTTGTAGAAGGCTACAACTTTCTTTAGCACCAGCTGTCCCTAATTGGTTTGGTAGAACTGGGGTATCTTTTCATCCTCCAGATTGCCATCACTGACGTAGGGCTCATAGCTAGTATCAAGTACAGGCTTCACCTTCTCCAGCATGGCTGATGGGACCGACTCTTGCCAGTACACAATGTCAAACACATACAAAGTAAGTTCTACCTCCTTGTTTCTAACTGTTTTGGTAGTGGTAACCTTGGTGGGCTTCTGGGTCAGCTTTGGGACCTGAGGTTTTATGCTCCGCACCCTAGCAGCTTGTTCTCCTTGAACTGGCTGTGTCAGTGCAACGTCACTATGGAACTCTCCTCTCCTGCCTCCCTCCTGAGTGGGCACTTGTGTTGTACTAAGTCTATTCTTTGACCTGCGGGGGCAACTGCAACTGCGGCGCACAACAAGTGCAATGGTAGTCTGTTGTTGTGTTCTTCCATTTTTAGAATTTAATAAAATATTAAATAAAACTTAATTAAGTTACTCTCTAATTTTAATTTTTGCTTTTATCTGTTTATGGATATTCAATAATTATTTTTTCCCACCCAATATCCCAATTATAGATTTTTTATTTCTTAATTAGTTGTTTTTGGTTTTACAATGCCCATTTTAGAATACTCAACATACTACCCACCCATTTCCCCAGATTTTACGCCAAATTCAAACACCCAACACAATATTTTTAAAATTTATGTTTCAGATCTTGTGTCTTATTTTAGATACCTTGTTATCATTTATGATTACAATCCATTGCACACATTGCGTAAGTGATTTTGTTTACATTGTGAGTTAAAATTGTGTATTTTTTTAGATTGAGTTTTGACACACCTTGCTTGGGTGTATTTTGTCACCAATTCACATAGTAAACATATGTACACCAAAATTCAACTCACACCATTTTGTTTGTGAATCAATGTATTTTGGATTATATTTTGAATGGTTTCACTTTGCGTGTGAGCTTTTTGTTGTTGTGTTGACCCATTTTGCCCATTAACGCCAATAAACCCTGTTAACAGAGTATATATTTTAACATGAGACTTGGATTTTGTTTAAATCTGAAATCATTTTGTTTAAATCTGAAGAATTTTTGCTTGTTGCCATGGCTTTTGAAACTACTGTACTAGTGCAGAAATATCAGAAAATGCACAATTGCCACAGAAAATAAAATCAGCCAATTAATGACAGTAAACTGTAATTTATAACACATTAAATTATTATTACCTTGCAAAATCCAACTAAAAAGTTTATAGAATTATTGTCAATAGGTAAATATAAAGGCTGTAAAATGCACTATGTATTAATATTTGTACTAAGCGTTAATGGCTCTCTAATATAAACACAGTCAATTTGATAAATTACAATGAAAAAGGCCAAGTTTGCAATAAATTTTATTAAACAAAATGCATTGAGTTATGCACATAATATCAAAATATCAAGTGTTGACGTCTAATTACAATATTTTAATCCAATATTTACGTTTATTGTCTTTAATTTATTAATGATGATGAAAAATATGTATGCGTTGAAGATAGTACTATAAAAACCAGTTTTTTGATGGAATTCAAACAATATGTCAACAATCAATAACTTGATTAACAAATTAGAAGCACACCTGCAAAAGGTTGTTGAGATAGAAAGAAATATCAGGGAAATAGTGACAGGGAAGCCGGGTAACAAAGGCCAGCCACTAATCCAGTCAAAAGAAGATGCTCTGGATAATTGGGAAATATTATAGATGAAAAGAATAAAGAAAAATTACTTAATCTACAGGGGACAATTTTATCAAGTCTAAAGTTCAACAACGTGGCCTAAAATTTGTGAGAGTTCTGGCAGGGGGCCAAAGAAAACAATAAGATCAAACTAATCAAAGGAACAGAAATTCAAAAGGAAATCAACACCAATGAAGAGGAAACCAACCAAATGGAAACAGATGAAAATGAAATATAAGCAAGAAGCAGAAGCGCTTCAATAAATACAGAAGCTTTATCAAATGAAAACCAAGAAGAAGCACAAGTAGCAAGAAATTTAAGAAAAATTAAGCCTAGAAAAATTAATGAAGAGCATCTAACGCTCATGAAGTTTGCTGAGGTGGCGCCTGTGGCTGAGGGGGCCACAGGGAAAACAATTAGTAATGTTTCAACTGAACCAATGAGATTTCAGTATTTGGAGTTGGGGAAGACAACAGTCCAATAGAAAAGGACAGAATAATAAGAATAAGGTATCATTTATTATAGGATATTTGTCATGAATGACATTTCAATACTTGTATTGAAAACCCAAGAGTTAAACCCTGGTTCCCAGAAGGCGGATACAACCCTCCAGACCAGTCCAGGACCTGCCAATTTGTTAAGAGATGAGCTCAAATTGGTGAATTACTTTGCGTTCCGCTGGCCTACTACAAAGGACCCTCCAAAGACAACTCAAGTCACACAAAGTGGACAGGGGGCTGCCAACTTGCTAAATTGTGTACTTGAGTTGACAAGTTACTCCAAGACACGCCAATCTCCCAAGGGCAATTCCCCAAATGGTCATCAGATTGATGCTAACCTGGAGCCACCAAAGACCCAAACCTATGCAGCGGTTACAGCTTGCTTTAAAGAGGTTAAAACAAACCCTATTCTCAACTCTGCCAACAACCTGCCGGCATACCACCCAGAAGGGGTAGTATAATTGGATTACTCAGGTGACATAGTGAACAGTGGCGGCAAAACAAAGTGTTGCCTTTCTGATTTGCCAGAACAGGCACAACCTGGAACTGCTGCCCTTGGGGCCCCAAGCCAAGACCCACGTCCCGCCAGCACCTTGTCTGCAAACCTGAATCCTGCAAAAATTGAAGGAGCAAAACCCTGGCGGTATAGTGAAGACCATATTGTCATTTTTGATAATAAAGTTTTATGAACCTTTGGTTCAAACAAATCTTACCCTATCTAGTCTTAGTGATCTTCCATCTTAATTCCAGTCAAGTTGACTGCCAGGCCGCCGCCCTTCCCCAAGACCAACCTGCCAAATTGTCCCAGGCATTATACCGTCCCCCAGGAGCCCCCTTTGGACCTGTGCATTTTACTGAATACCCCCCAACCCGGCCTATTCAGAGTACAACTTGGAAACCATCCTCATTGCCAACCCTTTGGCAAGGACTAGAAGTACTGAGTACATAGGACGCAAAGGAAAGAGGGTTGAGATTCCGCCCTTACTGTTCAAAGACAAGTACAATTACCTGCCTGCCTACTTTGTTCCTATGACTCCCCCTTTAACACCACAACCAGACCGCCCGTTGGAACCCACTGCCGCAGCCGAGACCACCTCTACCCAACTTTTTGGAGTACTCTACATTACTTTGACAGGATTGGTAGATTCCATGGTCCCCAACTCCAGACCTTGGTCCTTACTCGGGTGATCTGTATCTTATATTATCAAGTTAGCACCCATTCTGTGGTGGGCCCTACCCGCCGGCTTGGCTGTACCTCATCCCAAACCGCCCAAGGCCCCTACTTACAACTGGCTTCCTGACAATATTGTGATTAATATACTAAATGGGGAAGTCACAAGGCCACAAGGCGGTGGCATAGTGGGGAGTTCCATGTAGGGTTTAGAGCCAAGGAATAACTTGTGCGGGGATCAGCATGTCAAATTGACAACGCTCCTAATTAGGATGAAGTGCCCGCCATTTGACATTGCCATCAGATTAACTCATAACGTTAGATACGTCAAGGGGCAACACATTGAGCGCCCCCTGTGTATTGTAGGATACGTTAGCATGCAAGGCTGGACACTTGGTTGCAACAGTAAGTCTTTTTATGTTTTATTATATTTATTTTAGTCATCACCAGGAATGGGGACGAGGTTGCAGAAGTGGTGGCTTTTATGCCAAGTTGGTTTTACGGGGGTTACCATACACTGGTGGCCCCTTTAAACCAAATAAATAAAATAAAAAACAGAATATGAATAATTTTTTAATATTGAAGCTCAAGATAGGGAATATTCATCACCTGCAGGGTGCTTGCCATGGATAAGGGAAGCATATGAACTAGGATCAAATATCAAAATCAAAGAAATGAATGAAATTTGCGGGGATATCAAACTGAACTTTGATGAATACATATACAAAAGCATTTGACAATTCCCCTTCACAGACATCAACAAAAATGAAAAAAATTAATAAAAACTGACTTTCAAATGGGAAATGAATATTTGAAATCTGCAATTTTTAATGAAGTTTTTAAGGCACTATCAAATAAAGTTGGGGATGCAGTCCTCGTGAATAATTTTAAACCTTTATTTATTTCATTCACTAAGGCCTGGGGAGCTGATTCAAGTTGGGCGCCCCCCAGAACCCTCTTCAAGTTCAACCAAACGTTCTATATTAATATATTAGTGCAAACATTCAAAAAATTATGCATGTTCTTGGAAAAGTATACCTCTCAAATAATCCATGTCGCGGTATACCTGGGAATCCTCCTCCACTGTATATTAAAAACCAACGTCAAAAAGTTGGAGGATGTACCTATTCAAATGGACATTTGCTGCGTAGCCCTTGACCGCCAGAAAACACCACAGGGACACAGGACAGTTGAGCACGTCCTCTATGATTCATTTGCTTTGGCAACACTATATGGGTACTATGTGCCCCCCAAAAAACCTACTAGTCAATTTGCTCACCCGCTTGCCTTTTATCAAACTATCAGCAATCACCGGGGTATAGGGCGCCACCCCTCTAGCAATCACATCCAGGGCTGTCCACCACGTAGAGAAGAGTACATGAATCTAATTAGATGAATTAGCTGAAAATTTAATTTTGGGGTATATTTCCCTGGAATAATCACTGTCAGGATTTCTGGATATTGACTAATTAACAGTTTCAACAAAATAACGCAGGCCAGCAGTTAATTGCTCTTAGGAAGGGTTTCAATAAAATAATGTGGGCCGCAGGTTGTGGAATAGGTGATCAAATCATATCCTGGCATCAACATACTTGTGCATTATAATTAATTAATGGTATATGCAATTACTGCTCATTAATTAATCCACCTCAAACCACCACCTCACACATGCTTCCCATAATAATTACTATTCTAAAACTTTAAATGAATCCTAGAACAAGATAGCCGTCATATGAACTGTCATCTGCATTACATCTAGAAGAGTCCAACATGGACTGGGCCGTCAGGCCAACCACTTTAAGATAAAAGGCTTTGAGCCTATTTTATTAGAGTAGCTCTGATTAAATGAAACAATCATCTCCGTGAACTAGTAGCCATCACTGGCTAGCTAGCCCTGGAAGTGGCCCAGGTAGACAGAGAGAATACCAATATGTGGAAGATGTCAATTTAGCCTTACAATAAAACCACCCCAAAAAGGCTGGGCCTCCTGCTGTGTTGCCCTAATGCTACTTCAGTCTCCTTTAGTGTTGTGAGTTAACTCGGATAAAACGTGGGCAGGCAGGCTGCCTTAAAGCCAGTCCATTAGAATAAAAGACTGATGATTTCTTAACAACTTGATGATTGATCCAAGTCTTATTTCCTCAATGTGATCCTCTCTTTAGACTTTATTAGTGGAGAGCAAAAGATGATACTGTTGTCATACAGTATAATTATCTATAGCAAAATATAGAGACAACTTATGAACCTATATCCAGAAGTAGGAAGAACCGTCCCAAATCCTTTGGGCCCAGTCAGAATTGCTACTTCTGCAGACAACAAAATATTATGGGCCAACTTTTACGCCAAAGTCACAGGTTCTCTGTACTTTCCTAATGTTAGAAGACTTAGGATATCAGCTGGCAGATGATAAAATACCATGGTCCGCAATTTTCTGACAATCACATTCCCTTTGCAATTAGCATCCCCCAATAAATATTTTCCCCTTGCAAAATTAATTTTTTTAATTTTTTATATTTTAATACTAAATTTTTTAGTACTGAAATATGTACTATTAACATTTTACTATAAAAATTTTAATATTTAAATATTAAAAATATTTATTATCTAAAATTTAATATTAAAATGTTAATAATATATATTACAATATTAAAATTTTTAATATCAAATATTTTGATATTAGAATAAATCACAATTTAATAAAAATAGTTAAATTTCAAATATTTAAACTTGAATATTTAACTTTTACAATTTTTATAATTATAATCTTACTTTTAATACTTTAATTTTTATTTTAACTTTTGGTATGTAAATTATAATATTAATATATCTAAATATATTACAAGCCATTAGTTAAAGTTACAACCACGTCAAATATTAAAAATAAGTTAAAAATGTTTTTATTTATTAGCTTGTTGAATACGGGTTTATTTATCACATAGATAAACAACAAGATTTGAATTTATCTGTATCATGCAGCCTGCTCCACTTATATTCTAAACAAGTGATTGTTTAGAACTTGAATTACCTTTCCCTTGTAATATGATTTGATAAATATATTTGATATGCTTGACCTGTGTCCTAAGTACTAATTAGTAAGTGATACATAAAATTCATTGGTGATAGTGTTGTGTGGCTATAGTGGCACTGAAATAATAAGGTTCAGATGATGACATGCAAGGTCCAATTTGTGGCTTAAAAAAGCCAGAGTACCAACAAGGATTCACAATTATTTAAATAAATTTAATCTATTTCTCTATTTTTAATTTATTTATTTGTTAGCAAAACAAGCAATATAATATTCAGTGCATTATAATAAAAATATATTCCTCATATCTAGTATAAATAATTTTACTTACCTTTTCTACATACTCTTATATGTCTATAATACAATCAAATGTCACGTCATTATATATAAATAATAATTTTTGAGTCCTACTAAAAATAAAAATAAATAAAAACAAATAAAACCCAGAGCGCCCATTTATCTGATTGGCTCAGAGGCCAGGGTTTTGGGGAGGAAGGATTCTGAGTGCTTGTAAGAAGCTGCCACCACATTGGGTGGCATTGCAAATCAACTGACCTCAAGGATGTTGAAGAGATCCTCAGTGTCCTGAGAGAGGCCTTGCTTCACCTTATTTTTGATCCACCCAAAGACCTCCTCAATTGGGTTAAGGAATAGAGAATAAGGCGGAAGGAAGAGGAGTCTCTGTGAGAGAGGGGGCTAAACTAACTAAGTTTGGCTCCCATCCTGGTGAAAAAACCCACCAGGATGCCATCCAGTGCAGAACTGGGATGGCCGCTCAGAGGGGGACCACAGGGAGGACACCGGGGACAACTGAGGAAAGTAGGCGTTCAAACCTATCAGTATCAGGCTGGTGAGCAACCAAGGGGTGCAGGTAGGAGCAGGAGAGGACACCTTGGAGGACCTGGGGGGTACTGTATGTCTCTGGACCACGTTGGGGAGGGGAGGCATGGGAGGCACTGCTTCTTCAGAAACAGGTGAAGTATGGTCCACAGTGTCCAAGTCCAAATCATCACACATCAAGCTCTTGACCACAGCCTCTCCAGAAAAGAGAAGACCGCTGGGGAGGTCCCAGGGACTAGCAGGGTGTCTACCTACCAGATGGGCTGACAAAGATATTTTCCCCCACAAATCAGGGGAGGTGGACCACAGAAGCAACAAGAACAGAGCCAAGGAAAATACCACAAATTTAAGAGCTGGGAGTATCATAGGAATATTCCTCACAAAATTTGGAGTAGAACAGTATATTTTTCTGACAAAAATCAGGCAGGACAGGGGCTTGTAGGGTATACTTAGCAAAAATAGAGCCAAACTGCAATAGAACAGGTCCAGAGAGCTTTACAATGGTTGTGAGAGGCTTGGCAAGAACGGCAAGCAAGAGCGGGTTCAAAATCAAAGATTTTAATAGAAAATTCAAAATAATAGGAATTATAAAGAAGATCAATTGAAAATTTGAGTTTCAAACTCTGTTTTTGAAAGCAAGAATGGGAAAGACAACTACTAGATAAATCAACACTAGTATAGGGACCCAGAAGAGAAGCCAGGTCCAAAACCGGCTGGCAGAAGGTAAGCTTGGAACAGAAACTAACACCACAATCTTTAGGCTGTAGGAACTCAAAACTGGGTTCCAAACAACAACAAATTTAAAATAAAGTGCAGATGGCTCCAAACTTTAATATTATTGGAAAATAGAAAAGCAGGGGACTAGAAGTCCCCTTGCTTGCATAAAAGGGATGGGCTGCAAATAAGATGGATCACATGACAGTGGAACTAAATCCAATTGGCTGGAGGCAAAACTTTGCTAGGCAGGGGAAGGGAGACTGGAGGGTTTCATTCCAATTTCTGAAGTCAGATCTGATTGGCTGGAAGAGGCACTGGTCGTTTGGAATTCACTTGGGTTGCTTAGTGTCAATGTGGCAACCTCTGATTGGCCAGCTCTAATGGTTTTTAGAGGTGAGCAATACCAAGCTAATAAGTAGTCTAAATTAACCAGTGTTTCTTCCCAGGAGGGAGCAACCAAAGGCAAAGGTTCCACAGGGTAGCCCAGAACAAACCTCTCATCTACCGTGTGAGCTAAATCATTTAAGGAATGAAGGGGATTGGCGGGCATTTTAGAACCTTTTTTGGTACAACAAGGGAAAATTATGCGGTCCAAAGCCAGAGGTGGCAGTGAATTTACATTATCCTTTCCTTTTTCCTGGGGCCGGATTCCACCCTGGGGAAGCGTAGCCACCGAGAAGTTCTTGTGCGCCTTGGGAATCCTGAGCGCCAGAAGGGACTTAGGGGGGCCAAGTGCCGTGGGGTTGTTTTTATGGAATTCCTGTACCAGGTCCCAGCAATTTCCGCAGTTAGAGGAGCTTACCCAGCTGTTGTTGTAAGAGGGATATCCTTTCCAAGATACACAATACTGGAGGGACTTGTGAATCCTACGGGAGGCTACTATGGCTTCTACCTCATACTTGGGGGATCCATCCACCAAGGTGGGGTCCAGGGTGCTGGGGAGGTCCCCCTCAAAAGGGGACAAACAACAAGTGTTGAAGGTACTGTGGATCTGATAGGAGGGGGGAGGTCCAACACAAACGCGCTGTTGCCTTTGTCTTCTAGAACCTTGAAGGGGCCCAGCCTCTTGGGAGCAAACTTCCTTGAGGGGACCTTCATTTGGATATTGTTAGCATCCAACATCACAAGAGAGCCCACTGGGTACTGGGGAGCAGGCCGTATATTCTTGTCTGCCACTATCTTGTACGCCTCAATGGACTTAGTCAGGGTGCTTTGAACTTTGAGATGAATGGCTTTGAGGTGAGCCGCCATGTCTACAGCCACCGGTATGCTTGCCTGGAGGACAGGACCTATCACAAAGGCTGGGGAAAGCCCCAGGGTAGCCTGGAATGGGGACACCCCTGTTGAAGCGTGCACAGTATTGTTGTAGGCAAACTGGGCTAATGGGAGATCATCTGACCAGGAGTCCATTGAGGCATTTGCATAACAGCGCAGGTGCTGCTCCATGGTTTGGTTGACTCTTTCCGTTTGCCCATCTGACTGAGGATGGAAGGAGGTGGACCTGCATGGCTTAATGTTTAGGATCCCCAGCAGGGACTCCCAGAACATGGACGTGAACTGGGGACCTTGGTTGCTGATGATTTACTGTGGTAGACCAAAGTTGGAGAAGATGTGTTTTACTAACAGTTTTGCCATCCCTACTGAATCCAGGGTGGTCAGAAAAGGGATGAAAACTGAATATTTGGTGAAACAATCCACTACCACCATGATGGAATCAAAGCCTCCCAACAAGGGGAGAGCCACCACAAAGTCCACAGAGATGGATGACCATGGACCTTGAGCCTGCTGTAGGGGGTGGAGAAGGCCATTGTTCCCTGAACAATCTGGTTTGGAGCGGGCACAAGTGACACACTTCTTAATCCAGGGACCTACTGCCTTAGTTATTCCAACCCATCTATAGGTACACCTGATGAGCTCAAGCAGCTTCTTGGTACCAGGATGACCAAAAAGAGGGGGATCATGATGTTCAGTCATGACACGTGGCCGCAATTCCTTTGGAACCCACACCTTATCATTTTGGTAAATTATCCTATCCTTGAGAGTATAGGGACCATTGGATGCAGAGTCCGGAGACAGCTTAGCGCAGATAGCCTGGCCGTCCAGGGAAGAGTGCTGAGCCATCAGGACGTCATACAAGAGCGTTCCAGGGAGAGCAAGAGGTGGGGGTGCCTCCGGGGAGGGGGCGGGACCAATGACCAGGAGCTGGGGAGTAGAAGCTGGCACCGTGGCTGGGGTGTGGGGAGGAGGTGACCCAGGCGGCAGGAGGACCAAAGACTCTGGGATGACAGTAACTTGAGGATCCTCATCACCCCTCACTGGGTACATTGCTGGGTTGCAACTTAGCAGGTCAGGGAGGAGTTTAAGTTCCCCTTTCACAAACTCGTATTTGAATTTGTAACCTGAGAGCGTCTGCATTACACGTGCCTGGCAAGGGAGTAGCTTCTGAGGCTTGCGGAAATAACAGAGGGCTTTGTGATCTGTGCAAACCACAAACTCGTGTTGAGCACCCTGTAAATGATGGCACCAATGAGTGATGGCATCCACCACAGCCTGTAGCTTCTTGTCAAACACCGCCCAGGAGCACTTGTTGGGGGCAAACTTCCTGGAGAAGTAAGCAACTGGGAGCTCCTGACTGTTGTGTTCTTGAAGGAGAACTGCCCCAGCAGCCACGTTGGAGTCATTGCAAGCCACAATGAACTGCTTACTTGTGTTGGCATGGCGTAACACTGGGGTAGAGACAAAAACCAGTTTAATAGCCTCAAAGGCGTCCTGTCATGCTGGGGTCCACACAAAGGAGGTGTTCTTGCCAGCCAGGGGGTGCAAGGGGCAGCCAGCTCAGAGATAGCCAGGGAGAACTTCTTGAGGAAGATCACTGTGCCCAGAAAGCAACGCAACTCCTTCTGGTTCCTAGGGGTAGCCCACTCCCAAAGAGCCTTGGCCTTGTTGGGAGAGACTGTGTGGCCGTCCTTCAGGACCAAGTTGCCCAGAAAGGTGACCTCAGACTTGAAGAACTCACACTTGCTGGGCTTGATAAACAACCGCGCCTTGTGGATGGCTGCCACCACAGCCACCAGGTCCTTAGTGTGCTGCTCAGGAGTGGGAGAGTGGATTAAGATGTCATCAATGTATGCCACAGTGCAGGAAAATCGGAGGTCTCCCAGAGCATCCTCAATGACTTGCTGGAAGATTGTGGGAGCGTTCTTTAAGCCAAAAGGCATGACCTTGAATTGGAAGCAGCCACGCCAAGTTTTGATGGCTGTGAGCCACTTGTCCCCCTCTGCCACCCAAACCTGGTTGAAGGCATTAACAAGATCAAGCTTCAAAAAGACACGAGACTTGACAATGGACTGAGCAATGGAGGCTTCCAAGGGGAGGGGATAGCAGTCTGAAACGGTGACATTGTTGAGGAGAGTGTAATCAACGCACGGCCAAAGTGAGCCATTCAATCTCTTAGCAAAAACCACCAGAGAGCTCACCAAGGAAGCCTTCTTGACTATCCATCCTTTAGCCAGCATATCATCCAACCACGCGTCCAAAGCTTTGTCCTCCAGTTCACTGAGGGGGTACATTGGGGCGTCAATCTTCACAAGGTCAACCGTTGCCTTAAAGGTCAAATCATGGCAAGAGTGCAGAGGGAGGGCGCAGGAAAGGGTAGCGTCAAAGGCGTCCTTGAAAGGAGCCAGGATGGCCGGCAGGGAAAAGGGCTCAGGAGGGGAGACTGGAGTTGCCGCAAGAGATAAGCATGACTCAGGTGGTTCCCACCCCAAGGGCAGGAGGGGGAATGACCCAGGGCACCCGTCTAACGAGAAGTGAAGCTTGTTGGTGAGGCAGTCAATCTGAACCAAGTGGCGCCGCCACCATCCCACGCCCACAATTACAGGATACAGGAGGTCTTCTACAGTGGAGAATTTACTCACAAACACGTGAGAGCCTGTACAGTAACTAAGTGGGTTAGTGAGGGGGTAACTGAGAACTGGTACCTGGCTAGCAGCAATCAGGCTCTGGGGAGGGAGCAGGGACAAACCCAAGGACTGAGCCAGTGCCAGGTCCATAAAGTTGCCTGCAGCACATGTATCTACCAAAACTGTAGCCTTAGCCTGGCGGTATTTGGTATAAAAGGTTGCAGTAAAAAGGAAATAGGAAAGATCTTCTTTATTCTGCAGGGTCAGAATGGAGGCGGCAGGGTCGCAGGAAGAAACCTCAGGAATGGCAGCTGAAGCTGCAAAGACAGGGAGGGAACCTGTGGAAGTGGGACAGTTAGGGACCTGGCAAGGGCGGCACATCACATTGATGGCAGGCGTCTTGGGAGGCTTAGCCGCGGGGGGCTTGGCCTGAGCAGGCTTAGAAACCGGGAGGTGGGCCAGTACACCAGACTTGGGCTGATAAGCTGGCTTAGCGTCAAGCTTGCGAGCCAACGCAAATGCCTTCTTGAGGGAGGTGGGAGCCGGGTCCCACACACTCTTGTCAGCTGAAGCAGCGTCCAAGGAATTGTGGAACATGGCCACCGCCATCTCAGTAGGGAGGTCCAGGGAGGCAGCCTTCACTGCAAAACACTCAACGTGGGCGGAAAAACAGGGGCAAGCCCCTTGGAACAAAGAGTCTCAAATATTACTGAGGCCTTGGAACCCAGGGCAGCTACCGCTGAGGAGACCAGTGTGAGGAGGGAGGAGGTGTCCCCAAGTTCCTGGCTTTGACAGAGGAGGGTGCGCACCCCGAGGCGGGCGTCTCTATCAAGTGCATCCAAGAGGGCCACTGATCTTTGCGCGTTGGAGATGGGGGTGTCTGCGGAGGCTGAGTCCACGGAGAGGCGGAGCTGCAGCTCCCCAAGAGCATCAAGAACCTTCTCACAAACAGCCACAGAGGTGGGGTACAGAGTGACACCAGGGTAATATTTACCGCAGATGCATCCAAGGAAGCTGTGGAGGGAGAGACAGACTTCTTGGTGAGACACAACTTGAAGGAGGACAGAAGTGACCACACAGCCCACACTGAGAGGAATCCAGCGAGGAGGGATCCCAAGCTGGCTCAGATGAGGGCAAGAAGTAAGCTCCACACCCAGTAGCAAAAGGCTTCAAAGGCAGAAGAAATGGGCTTGTCTATTATGTGAGAGAGGGGGGCTAAACTAACTAAGTTTGGCTCCCATCCTGGTGAAAAAAACCACCAGGATGCCATCCAGTGCAGAACTGGGATGGCCGCTCAGAGGGGGACCACAGGGAGGACACCAGGGACAACTGAGGAAAGTAGGCGTTCAAACCCATCAGTATCAGGCTGGTGAGCAACCAAGGGGTGCAGGTAGGAGCAGGAGAGGACACCTTGGAGGACCTGGGGGGTACTGTATGTCTCTGGACCACGTTGGGGAGGGGAGGCATGGGAGGCACTGCTTCTTCAGAAACAGGTGAAGTATGGTCCACAGTGTCCAAGTCCAAATCATCACACATCAAGCTCTTGACCACAGCCTCTCCAGAAAAGAGAAGACCGCTGGAGAGGTCCCAGGGACTAGCAGGGTGTCTACCTACCAGATGGGCTGACAAAGATATTTTCCCCCACAAATCAGGGGAGGTGGACCACAGAAGCAACAAGAACAGAGCCAAGGAAAATACCACAAATTTAAGAGCTGGGAGTATCATAGGAATATTCCTCACAAAATTTGGAGTAGAACAGTATATTTTTCTGACAAAAATCAGGCAGGACAGGGGCTGGTAGGGTATACTTAGCAAAAATAGAGCCAAACTACAATAAAACAGGTCCAGAGAGCTTTACAATGGTTGTGAGAGGCTTGGCAAGAACGGCAAGCAAGAGCGGGTTCAAAATCAAAGATTTTAATAGAAAATTCAAAATAATAGGAATTATAAAGAAGATCAATTGAAAATTTGAGTTTCAAACTCTGTTTTTGAAAGCAAGAACAGGAAAGACAACTACTAGATAAATCAACACTAGTATAGGGACCCAGAAGAGAAGCCAGGTCCAAAACCGGCTGGCAGAAGGTAAGCTTGGAACAGAAACTAACACCACAATCTTTAGGCTGTAGGAACTCAAAACTGGGTTCCAAACAACAACAAATTTAAAATAAAGTGCAGATGGCTCCAAACTTTAATATTATTGGAAAATAGACAAGCAGGGGACTAGAAGTCCCCTTGCTTGCATAAAAGGGATGGGCTGCAAATAAGATGGATCACATGACAGTGGAACTAAATCCAATTGGCTGGAGGCAAAACTTTGCTAGGCAGGGGAAGGGAGACTGGAGGGTTTCATTCCAATTTCTGAAGTCAGATCTGATTGGCTGGAAGAGGCACTGGTCGTTTGGAATTCACTTGGGTTGCTTAGTGTCAATGTGGCAACCTCTGATTGGCCAGCTCTAATGGTTTTTAGAGGTGAGCAATACCAAGCTAATAAGTAGTCTAAATTAACCAGTGTTTCTTCCCAGGAGGGAGCAACCAAAGGCAAAGGTTCCACAGGGTAGCCCAGAACAAACCTCTCATCTACCGTGTGAGCTAAATCATTTAAGGAATGAAGGGGTTTGGTGGGCGTTTTAGAACCCTTCTTGGTACGACAAGGGAAAATTGTGCGGTCCCAAGCCAGAGGTGGCAGTGAATTTACAGTCTCATTGGGCAGTCAGCCAGGCAGTGGCTGGCCAAATGGCTATTTTTATTGATGGGGGACTTGGACACAACCAGATCCACTTTGTGGAGCCCAACATTATCCAACACAACAATGTTGGTTGTACTGCGGTAATTGATCCAGAGATACTCCTTGAAAGTTCAGAAAAAATCAAAAAATGTCCCGCTATTATGGGAACCCTTGATCATCTGATACTGGTCCAACCAGCGAGAACCAAGAAGCACTACCATGGAATAGGTCTGGGAACAGACAGATGCACAATGGGCTACGCCGTCCTTCGACCCCTTCTTGACCCACCCATGCCTAGACCTGAGTGAAGAGGAAAACATCAATTTGTTGATGTAGAAGAACTGGACATTCCCATTCTTATTTAGTGCCAGATATGTCTCAGCATAAATGTGTTGATGCTAGATGGTCTTCTCATTGTTTCTGCTGTACGGCAAAACTCCCAGTACTTTTCAGGAGAAGCCCAAATCAACCATTGCTTTGTAAACAAGGGTTTTAGAAACAGAAAGCCCAAACTCTGTGGCAAGCATTGATTGGAAAGCAAGTGAGTCCAGGTGGCAATCCTTGGTAATCCACTGCTTTATTATGTCAATATACACATGCTGCAAGAGTTGGGGCTGCTGCTTAGCCTTGGAAGATTTTGAAATTTTCCTGGTGTTGCCATACTTGGTGTTGATGTCGGCAATGTATCTGGCTGTGACACCAAATCTGGACGCAATATCCTGAACCGCCATTCCCCAATTCAAGCAGTTGAGGAGAGCTTCACGCTCACTATCCGTCAACCAACGCTGGCCCTTGGCAGGTACCACAGCATCCTGGCTAGCAGGCTCAACACAGGGGACGGGACCTTTGTGTAGAAGGTGGGATCACGCTTGCTTGCAGTGGCGCCGTCAATGGTGGCATAAGACACAGGCACATATGGCTCCTCAGTTGTGACCAATGGCTCATAAGACGTATCAAAGACGTAGGGGCATGTGGTGGCAACTCTTGGGTCAAGAGTGCGGGGCCGGGTGACAACTGGGTATACAGTGGAGGTGTAAATAACCTCAGTGCTCCCGGTGACCCTGGTGTAGGAGACTTTGGTAGCAGGCCTTGAAAGTGGCTTCTGCCTGGGATTCAAGCTGGTAGTTCTGGCTTGGGATGCAGGAGGTGGTTGGCTGGCACTGACACCTTGGGAGGCATGTGTATTGGCATGACTCCCCTTGAGTTGGGTTCTGGGTCTGTTCTTGGACCCTCTGGGACGCCCTCGTGGACGGGCTTCCCCGCGGGCTGGTGCAGGAGCTGGTTGGGAATGCGACTGACAGTCCATAAAAATAAAATAAAAAATATATATTAGATTAAATATGTATTTATTTGGATTTATTGGTTTATTTCAGGGCCCAGATTGCCCTGGACAGTCAGCTGGCCTCCTTAGAGTTGATTAAACATGCAGTGTGGAAACCCACACAAAGCACCTTCCAGGGCAAAATGCCCCCCTTTTGACTAGCAAATGGCCCAGGATTTGAGAGGCACACAAGCCTCAAATCCCTGGCTTTGAGCCTGTTATCAAATTTGGGCCACTCACCTATTGGGAAATGGCACATCAGGAGTGTGATTGTTTGATTGTGCAATCAGACAATCAATTCATTATGAGAGCTATAAATAACTGTAGCAACTTGTCATGCTGCAAATTTCAAAAGGTTCATGTTATAGCAGCCAATGAGATCTCATCCTCTTGCCCAAGCACACAAATTCTGGTTAAAATTGTAAATCCAACCCCAAATGATGTCATCAGTTCTCTGGTGGCACAAAAGGCCACAGAATCTTCAGTAAGTATAAGTCGTGAGGGAGAGAAGCCCTCCTCACTGTTGACATCTTAATAAGGTGAGTTTATGCCTAGAAATTATTATCTTATAGCAGGAATTGTCTATTTTTGCTCAAATTTAATTATTCTCTTAGCATCCATTTGTGAATTCACTACTCAATACAAACTTGCATATCCATATCCTCCCGGCTATACTCCTGTTGTCCTTGCCAAACCACCCTGCGCCCTTGACCTGGAGTATTTCCATCCCCATCACCTGGATCTGCCACCAGCAATGAAGGAGATTCCTAATGCTCCTCCTCTCCCCAAAGCGCCTCCCACCCAGGGCTTTAGCAAGCTGGGGTTTGTCTATATCATAGTATTGGGGCTGGCTGACCAAGTTGTGCCCCATACTGTGAGTTGCCGCCCCTAGCCACAGCTCTAAGCTACCTGGTTTGTATAGCGCCTATTGTGCACATGGCCTTCCAGGCCCGGCCTGCCTCCCCTGTGGGAGTCCAGCCAGATTCTGGTATGGGCTGTGATAGTTTAGTTGTGAGTAGTTGTTTTCTCTTGATTTAGCCTTGAATGGTAGCAGATTTTCTATATCCGTAATTTGAAGTATATAATATTGTATCCTTTCCAGTTTTGGATGATTTTAAAGTTTAATCACTTTTTATGTCTAAACATGGTTGTTGAGATTGGATTTTTCATTTGATTTTATCCAGATTAAGGCTTCTTTATTTGGGTTGGTGTTCTCTAGTGTACTGTAAATTTGGAACCTGAACATAAAAATGCAGGATTGTCAAATCCTTGGTCCAAATTTCAAATCACTTTTGCGGGCAACTCAGCTGAGTGAAAAATAAAATATTTAATAAAATCAACCATTTATTTTGATTTTTTTGGTTTATTTAAATTGGCAAATTTCAAATCTCTTGAGCAGATAACTCAACTAAAAAAGACAAAACTCAGCAAACAAATGCGGGATACATGAATCAGAAATGCAGGATTCTAATGTACAATTTGAGATTTCCTGTATTTCAATTGAATCATAGACATCATGTAAAATTAACAAATCTGAAATTGCGGGATTGTCAAATCCAAGAACCAAGTTTCAAATCATAATTGCGGTGAATTTGAAATAAATATAATTTATGGGTGTCTCAAAAAGAATGTTAAAGGATCTAGAGTGAATTTGTGCTGATTCTTTTAGGAATCATAGGCATTCTCAAAAATCACCCTATTCCATTTTAGGACGGCTAAAATTTAGATACTTGATTACAGTAGATTTTAAAAAACGCTAATAATAAAGTAGAATTATATATTACAATCTATCTTATCACATTGTCTTTCCTTTGGTGTGTTGATAATGTGCTTCCAATTAATTGCAAGCACATTATCACCACACCAAAGGAAAGACAATGTGATAAGATAGATTGTAATATATAATTCTACTTTATTATTAGTGTTTTTTAAAATCTACTGTAATCAAGTATCCTTAGTAGCAATACATGAATACATAGTTAGTAAACTAATGGTTTTCCCTTTCCCACATCTTCTTTTTTCCTTGAAAGAAAGTTTTTTGGCCCCTGGCTACACCGGGGCCAAAAACCTTTGAAAAATTTCTGCGTCATCAGGAGGGTAGCTCATATATCATTATATGGTTTTATGGTCGCTATATTAGTGATTTAAAGTGCAGAATATTGCATCATTTCCAGTTTAGACAATTTTTTATTTCACTTAATTTCATGTCTAAACATGGCTGTTGAGATTGGATTTTTCATTTTATTTTATCCAGAGTGGAGCTTCTTTATTTGGGTTGATTTGTCCTAGTTACTTACTGTACATTAAATTTGGATTCCAGTTCCTGCAATTATTATTTGAGTTTACTAGTGGCATTCAAAAGTGATTTGAAATTTGGTTCTTGGATTTGAAAATCCCGCAATTCCAAAAAACATAGTAAACTTAATGAAAATGGTTGATGGATTTGAATGCTTCAAATCTGATTCCAGTAAATTAATTTTGTCCATTGGAAATATGCGGTTTGACTTGAACTTTGCAAAGTGTCTATGAGTTCCCGCATTTTCAAATATTCAAATAAAAATACAAAGAATTCAATTTAATTAAAAAAAGGCCTCCTGCAAAAGTGATTTGAAATTTGGACCAAGGATTTGACAATCCCGCATTTTTATTTTCAGGTTCTGAATTTACAGTACTTACTGTACATTAAATTTGGATTCCAGTTCCTGCAATTATTATTTGAGTTTACTAGTGGCATTTAAAAGTGATTTGAAATTTGGTTCTTGGATTTGAAAATCCCACAATTCCAAAAAACATAGTAAACTTAATGAAAATGGTCGATGGATTTGAACGCTTCAAATCTGATTCCAGTTAATTCATTTTGTCCATTGGAAATATGCAGTTTGACTTGAACTTTACAAAGTGTCTATGAGTTCCCGCATTTTTAAAAATTCAAATAAATACTCAAAAAAATCAATTTAATTAAAAAAAGGCCATCCCGCAAAAGTGATTCAAATTTTGGACCAAGGATTTGACAATCCCGCATTTTTACGTTCAGGTTCTGAATTTACAGTACTTTTAATACACACTAAAAAAACTAAAATTGATGTATCTCAGTGAATACTAAGCTGATTTTGATGTCCAATAGCTTATTTTAAAGCTGCAGATCAGCTCTACATCCTGAAGGATTTAAAGAATCAAATACTAAATTTTAAAATAATCAGTTTAGTAAAGCTAAACTTAATAGTGAAACTACACTTGTTTAGTTTTTATTTATACTTGGAATATACAATTTCAATTTTAATTTAAATAAATATAATTGAAACTACCTTTTAATAAAGCAATTAAAGTAAATTTTAATTAAACATGTAACAAGTAATCCAAGCCTAAAAATACAATAAGATATATTTACTTGATTTATTAAATTCAAGATTAATTCTGTCCTTGGACGGGGCAACCACCTAGTTTCACATATTTGTTGGTCACCACAGCACCAATTGGGATATTCGAGATTTGGTCCAGATTCAAATCTGGTATCACAGTGCTCTTAAGAACTCATTTCCTTTGGCTCCCAAGTAAAACTTGGAAGGAATTAGTTATGTTCCAACCTACATCTTAAATCAAAAGGCTACCCATGATATTACAAATGGAGATACAAAATAAAGGGAAATGACGTGGCAGCTTAAAGAGAGCTCAAGCTTACTGCGGTAATGGCTAAAGCTTTGGGATCGTGACCTTGCTGAATCAAATTATTAGCCATATCTAAACCTTTATATCTCTTTTGGAGCATTAAGCTCTTTATCATAAGTGACTTATAGTATCTCAATAAAGGTATCCTTTCCCGGCTTGGGATATGTTTTTAAGTTAGTTATCGGTTCTTTATTTTTAAACTTTATTTTGTGCTTTTGGCTTCGCCCAGTTTTACTAACTGTTGAACAAACCTGTTTATAGAGTTTCCTTATAAAATGTGCACTAAAGTTTACGTACCAGCAATATAAAAATACTTCTTTTATAGAACCAAGCTTGACTATGATGTCTTTTACTCTACCTTGTTTGGTTTCAATAGCTTCGGCTCTTTCGCTCAGTAGTAAATTAAAAGGTTCTAGCTTAAAATGTTTTTGGCGTGGGTTTGATTCGTTTAAAGATTTACGGTGTGCGTCAAATAAATTTTAAGTTTAAGCACGATTTGACTTGTTGATTTAGTTCTCTTAAGAGTTACTTCATAACTCAGCAAATAAATTTATTCTAAAGTATAAGCCTAAATTTGATGTTCCTTTGGCATGTATTAGTGTAGAAGTTTTTTTTGGTTTCGATTACCCAAAAATTTACCCTCCTTTCTCTAGGGACTTTATGGATAATCTTGAATACTGGAGAGAAGCACTCTTGGATTGCCTAGAGGCAGATCTAGACTTCTCGATGAAACTAGAGCGCCATCAAATAAGCAAGTTTGCTGGCCTTTTTCTTGGTTGCTATTCACCCAATGCACAAACTATTCCTACTACTGAGATTGAGGCCGAGGTTCTTAGGTTCATTTTTTCACGTTATTCATCGCGCCTCTTTTGAAGCACCAAATGTCTCCTTTTCACCTACAGCGGCTTTCCTGATAGATTTTGCCAAGGTGTACGCGACATCTAACCCAGAAACTGTCAAGGAAGTTTTTTCCAAGTTCTTAAGCATCAATCCCGGCCTAGAATCAGACTTTATCTGCGCCAGAGCCTCAATGGTTGATTATCTAAAGAGCATCGTAAAGAAGCTAGAAAAAATAGGGCATAGAAAGATAGACCCAAGCTACCGCACCTTTGTTGTTGGGCTTTTCGCCAACATAGGACTTGCGCTGTCCAGTGTGTTCTCGGCATCATCCCAAGTCTGTAGTTGGTTTAATCAAACTTCTGATTTCTTAGCTTCATGCATGATATTCTATGATTCAGTCACTCAACTCATCATCCTTGAGCCTATTTCTTTTGACGGGAGCGTCAAACAGAAGTTTCTCTCCGCTATTCATCTCAGCCTAGACACCAGATATTTTTCCCCCATAAAGAACTTTGGCACCAGTCCATCTACTCGGGTTAGTTTATTTGATCAGATGTATGCCATCCTTAGTAAGCAATTTTCTCCCGAGGAGGAATGTCAACCCAAAAAGGCTCTTTTTGATGCACCGCTTGTTGCCGATTTGTCGCTCACGTATGATTACCCTACGCTTCTACTTTCTCTGGACTGCGTCGATATTGCGTAAGCTGCAACCACGTGCAACTCTAATCCTTTAGGTGTCGAAAGGCAAAGCTGGATGGGCTAGTTAGCTTGTTTGATTCGACCTTGTTTGGCCTTGAGCGGATACCTAGCTCCCCTCCCTCATATCACTCCACCACAGAAGTCGAGTCTGATGATGACGTAAGATCTTAAGCTTACATACGCTTATATATAGATAATGCTGGAGTCAAAGATCTCTCAGGTCCTGGATATTTTCCCCGATCTGAAAGCTTCCTTTGTGAAAGTCTGCTTTGAACAACTTGGCATCACTGCTGAAGGCCTGATAGCCCAGCTTCTTGAAGACAGCCTCCCAGAGGATCTCAAGGCCATGCGGGATCAGCCTGAGTCCATCCTGGCTACCCGTAGAAACATCCATGATAATGACGAGTTTGATTTGTTAGCCCCAGGCCGGAAAAAACAACCGCTAGAGGGAGTTTACCAGAAGCAATCGTTTGTGACATTAGCTATTTTTTCTTACCTTCTAGAACAATCCAAGCTTCCACCCTCCGGCCACAAGAAGACCTCAAAGCTTCTACCATACAACTAGTGTACAACCAATACGAAGATGAATACGATGACACATACGATCAAGACATCCAAGGGCCAGCCGAGCCAGGTGATATCCCTCTTGATCCCAGTCTCAAACATGAGACCACACTTTACAGTGTCTACAGCGACACTCCGGATGTGTTTCAGAAAAACAAAGAAGCAAGAGCTTCAAAGGCCCGTGCTAGCCTTAGGAATACTACTGGGATGTCAGATGAGCAACTAGAGGGCTGGGCAAGCATGTTGAGGCGAGAACCAAGCAGGCAAAGGAAGCTTGGAGCTAAACATGGCATCGAGACTGAAACAATCAGCAACCATGATCAGCCTGTAGTGGAACATTCTGCTCCTCCTCGAGCTCCACCTGGGCCGGTTAACAAAGCATACAAGGATCGAAACAAGGCTAGGTTTGCCAATCATCGTCGGAAGGATATGCACCAAAAGAAACTTGATAGAGGCTGAAAAATATCTTACTGCTTTAGGATGGAAAATGCTTTTCTAAAAGGGTTGAACTTTAACACCATTTCAACGGTTAGACACCACCAACAAATCCAATTAATGCGTGAGAAGCAACTTTTCAATAAGCAAGATAAGATTTTATAAGCAATTGCCTACTTGAAAGCTATTTAGCCTTAGCTCCTTAAGAATTAGTTAGCTATGTTTTAAAACAGGTCTCTGATAATTCGAGATGTTAGAATGTAGCACAAGATGTGCTATGCTAGAGCTGTCAAGATGCCTGCATTATCAGTCTTGTCCAAAAGGCTACCAGATCTGTAAGGCTCAGCATTATATGACCATTCTTAACAGATCAAAGTTATGTTTGACAAAATATTTAAATATATTGCCTAGCCTAGATTATAATACAGAATTAGTACAACCCTGCTTTCAAGGATGATAAAGGGCAAAATAGTAGCATCAAAATGGTAGAGTGAAGAATTTAGGGACAGGGGTAAAAGATTCAGCTGAAGACTTCAATGTATTAATCCCATATCATTAATATGGATGCAATAGAATGGGAATGTGATCAAGGTAGATACTCCTTTATAGCTTAGGTATACTAAATGAAGCAGCCTTTACTCTTGCTGTGTGATATTAGTAGGTGCATTGATACAAGACTTAATGTCAGTAGCTGAAGGTATTTATAGATGGTTTTAGATTTAAAATGATAATTTGCAGATAAGCATAAATACTTTTGGATCCTAACCTGGCTATCCAAATTTATGAAAACAAGCTTACTCCCACTACTATACTAATTTTAATAGCAGCTATGATGAATTCAATTTCTTGGAAGCAGACTTTGCAAAAACTGATACGATAGCTACCAGAGAGTCAAGTGAGATTGCTTTGGTTTAAGGTAATTGCTTCCTCGATCAAATTTATGGATTTTTTTACTTATTATCTTTATACCTACTGGAAATCATTCAGTAAATCATTTTCTGATAAATGACTCACCTATCAAGCAGAAAAAGGCCCAAGTCTCGATCCAGGTGTTACATTAGGATCAACCCCTTAATTTCCCCAAGTAATCCTACTCTTCCAAACCATATGATCTACTTAGAGGCTATGTGACTTAGCACCTGACTATAGCATTAGCTTTCAGATCTGTGGCGCTAAGCAGAATGAACTCCAACTCAAACAAAACCCAGCCCAAGTGAGTTCCAGACTGCAAACAATCTGAATATTTTTGGTGAACTGACAAAAGGCCAAACAAGAAACACAACTACACTCAAATAAAATATCATATTGAAGCAAATATGGGGTTCACCCCCAAACTGCAAACAAAATAACTTGGTAGAGCAAGTGAAATGGATCAGAGTTGTTCCAGAATATAGAATAATTCAATTTGATACCAACAGGGCTAAAATGAAATAGAACTAAGGCAACCTAGAAGCAAGATTTCACAACCCCAAAACAAAACAAAGTCACACAAGATGTGCATCTAAAATAGAAAAATGACATTTAAGCACCCAACCAACAGCTATTTAATTTTGGAACAGGGGCATTTCATTGACTCTCAAGGCAATTCATTCATGTACATAGGGATCAGGAACTTTTCAAATCTGGACTTGTGATTGCAATAACATCCAGCCATAAAAGTTTAAACTTCTTCTTTTAGTGATCTTTATTGCTTTTATTCCAAGATGGGTTTTGCTAACATCAACAATTTTAAAGGCCTCAACAAACAAGGCAGCAGCCAAGACAGTTTCAGCAGAGGTGTAGCTCAGTACACAGAGGCCCCTGTTTATACTCAGATCATTGATGTGGGTAATAAGAAAGCTGACCTAGACCTGACTCCCAACCCATATGGGTTTGAACTGGTTGATAGCCAATAAGATTCTAGCTCTGCTCAAGCCCTCTTTTCTAGCCCTGCACAGGGCACCAGTCAACAAGCCAATCAGATCAGCGGATCTGGTGTGAAACACCTGCCTTCAAATAGCCAATCAGGATTCAGCACCTGTGGCCCAGCACCCAAAACGTCAGATCATCACAGCCCAGATTCTCCAGGAACCTGTGGCCCTCAACCAGCCAGGCCTAACCTAGGACTGAACTTGTGGCCAGCTGAAGTTTCCCCATGCCGCTGTGATACAGAAGCTTTAAAGCTTTATGGCTAAAAAGAATGCCATCAGGGTTGTTAAGGAAGGCTCCAAGCTACAGATCAACAAAAAATCACTCACCATGCTCAATCTACTGCAGTGAAGCTCCAATCCTTCTCTGACCCAGGTCCAGGGTCACCCTGCCCACTATAAGGTCTGGGGATTGCGGTAGATAGTGCAGCCCTGGATGCACGGGCCAGCGGCTTCTGTCCCGTGGTATTCAGCTACAGGGGTAACTTATATAGTGGCAATGTGAGCTTCTTATATGATCCTGCTCTTGTAGCTTCTGTTGTTTGGTGCTTGGGAAATGTACCTAGCAATGCTATTGTTACCTTGCATTGCAAACTGTTGACTGGGCTCAATGGTTTTGGCAGATACAGAAAAGATAATAAGGCTAGTAGAAGAAATAAAAATAAAAAGGGACATCCATTGGTGCACCTCAGACCATCTTGGCAAGGAGCTCTGTATACTAATGAAAAGCTCATGAGTATACTAATTAATATAAGTGCATTCAGATTTTCAGTGGATTAGTTGACTTCTGAGATGGCTTGAACTCTACCTATCAGGGTTTTTTGGGCCACCATATAAAAATGCTAAGGACATTGAGGCCAGTAGAGAACAAGGATATCAGGCCTCAGTTTACCCAGGTGGTCATATGGACATGCATTTAGATGATGTGATGTTCTAAAATATTGGGGACATTGTCCAGGAGCAACATCCCTAACCCTTCAATGATCTGTCTTGGTGTCCAAGATCATGCTTCCCTCTTTGGTCAGCAGATAATGGCTGACTTGTTTGCCCAGCCTGCTTTCCATGAAAATAAGGACAGCCAATCAAAAAATTGCAAGCACCTGTCCCCTTGTAACAGATTTTTACCAGCTAATTGAACCCATGGCTTGCAAGGAATACACCTAGCTACATTGGCTGTCCCTCTAGAAAAACCTACTTGGTCCACCCCCTGCCACCACCACTACCTTTCATTTCAGCTCCCCCACCTAATCCCAGGCCCAGATAACCTAACCTAACACTACCTTTACCTCTTGTTTCTCTCACTATTCTTCCTTATAGGCACTTCTTCTTGGCTCAGATAAAAATCTTTCTATATAGTAAACATTTATTTTTATATAATTTTATACTGTATTACAGTAGTTTTAAAAGCTATGGCAACAACCAAAAATACCTCAGATTTAAACAAAACAGTTTCTGATTTAAACCAAATCCAAGCCGCGTGAGATTAAGGATTCAATCAATTCAAATATTTTTGGCTAATAAATGAACTGTCAAGCCAAAAACGGAATTTCACTAGCCCATTGTACAAAACTATATCAAGTATCAAGCAGTGTTGTTTAAAACACAAACAAAATGAACCAACACAACAAGCAAGATGGATGGATGCCATCCCAGAGTATATTACAATCCAATCAGGATTCATATGAGGCACCAACAGAAGGACTAAAATGAAACAAAATTTGGGCAATCTAGAAGCAAGATTCAACAAGCACAAAAAAAATGAAGTCACACAAGATGTGTAGTGTGAGCAGCCTAAAATAGAAATTTAACAGTTTAACAGCCAATCAACAGCTATCCAATTTAGGAACAGGGGCATCTTATTCATTTTCATGGCACCAGATTTGTGTATAATGGTTTTGAGAACCTTCCAAATATGGAATGGTGATTACAATAAAAATAAATCATAAAGTTTTAAACTTCTACTTTTAGTGATTTTATCCTAGGGTTTTTACAATGGTTTTTAACAGCAATATCTTTGACGGCGCCAGCAGCCAAGCCAGCAGCAACCAAGCCAGCTTCAATGGAGGCAAGGCTCAGAACGTGGAGGCACCTGTTTATACCCAAGCCTTTGAGGCAGGTAATGAGGAAGCTGACCTGTACTTGACCCCTGACCCATATGGCTTTGACTTGTTCAGTAGTCACTTAGTGTCTAGCTCTGCCCCTACTCCTGCACCCACCCCTGCACAAGCTGCCCACCAACCAACCAATCAGGAAGGCAACCTCAATCCAGAACAACTTCCTGCCATCACCCAACCTGCCCCCCTCAGCCAATCAGGCTTCAGCTCCTGCAGCCCAGTGCCCCAAGCAAAGAATCATCACCGCCCAAATTCTTCAGGAAATTGTGGCACTGAATCTACAGGGTCTGTCCTGGGAACAGATTGTTGCCCAGTTGCAATTTACCCAAGCTACTGTCATGCGGGAATTCAACAACATAATGAACAGGGGAATTGGATCAGGGAGGCCAAGAAGGCCCAAGAGTCCCAAATCAATGAGGCAAACCCAATCATGCTTGACCTCCTCCAGCGGGAACCCAAGCTTCCCTTGACCCAGGTCCATAAGCAACTTGCACATCACAACATAGGGGTTTCTGGCGCATGGTGCAGCTCTGGATGCACGGAAAGGTGGCTTCCATATGGGTTCTTATCAATGTTGCCGGCAACCAATAGGATGTCGCTGAGGATTCCCTGTATGGTCAGGCCATCAAATCAACCCTGGTCTAATGCTTGACAAGTCTATCAGGTGATGTCATGTTTGTCTTGTACTACAAGTTATCAATTGTGTTTGACAATTTTAGTGAGCAAGGAAAAGCCACTGCCAAGAATAGAAGGGAGAAGGTCAAGAAGGGGACATTTATTGGTGCATTTCTGGCTGTTTCAGCCAAGGGTTTTGTCTACTATCAGACAAACCCAGATTTCACCAATGGCTACAAGTACAGCCACATCCTCAGTGGATTACTCAACTCCTGGGATGGTTCAAATTCCAAGTACTGGGTTTTTTTGAGCCACCAAATGGAGGGTAGCTCCACTGCCCTTGAGGCCATCCAGAAAGGCGGGCACCAGGCCTCTGTGTACCCAGCTGGTCACGCTGACATCCATCTGGCTGATGTTGTGTTCTTTAATATTAGAGATACACTCTGGGAGCGCTGCCCTCAGGCTTTCAACAACCTCTATCTTGGTGTCCTTGACCACAATTCTCTCTTTGCTCACCAAATGGTGGCTGACTTGTTTGCCCAAATTTTCTTCCACATGAACATGGGCAACCAATCAAATAAGAATAAGCGCCTTCCAACACATGCCACTGCCACCTACCAGCCCATCTTTCCAATGACAGACAAGGAATACCAACAATGGTATATGGCGGCCATCACGCAAAATCCTCCTACCCCGCCACCACCACCCTCCATCTTCCAGGCCCACCCACCCGATCCCAGACCCCCCAGGCCAGCATTGCCTCTACATCTTACTTCCTGCGCTATTCTGCCTACTAGGCATCACTCTTCCCTGCCCCAATAAACCCCCTGTTGCCAAACATTTTCTATTTATATTATCCTTATTTTGAATTTCAATTGTTCATGTTCTCTTTGTTTATAGTTGGTTTTATTCTTTATGTTCAGTTTATTTCTATAAAATCATAAATTTACTATGCCATGTATCTAGATCCAGAACACATTTATTTTTAGTACCCAAACACAGCCCCTTGTGAAAATATTAACAACAATTTGGTGATCAGCTAAATTTGAATTAGAAAATTATAGGTTAACTGTTTTTAGATAAAGTTGTTACTAATCCAAATTCAAAACCTTAATGATAAAGTTTAAGCCAATCAGGAGCCAAGTGATAAAGTGATTGTTGTGACATAAAGGGCCATTCAATAATTCTTTGATGCATGTGCGCTAGTTAATATGATTGGTTGGATCTTTTGCCATTGCTGCTGTGGCAAGTTGTTGGTGGACTAGTGCCCAATCAGCTGCTGGGTTAGCACCAGTCCATCAACAACTTGCCACAGAAGCAATGGCGCACAATAGCAAAACAACCTGCCAATCATATTAACATATATGCACCAAAGAATTATTGAATGACCCTTTATGTCACAACAATCACTTTATCACTCGGCTCCTGATTGGCTTAAAGTTTATCATTAAGGTTTTGAATTCAGATCAGTAACAACTTTATCTAAAAACAGTTAACCTATATTTTTCCAATTCAAATTTAGCTGATCACCAAATTGTTGTTGATATTTTCACAAGGGGCTTTGCAAAGCGCTAAAAATAATATGGCAATTAAGGAAACAATGCCAACACAAAGCAAACAACACATATTGAGATGAGCGTAAAACATATACACAATGGGAAAAAATGGGATATTGGAGTAATGTGAAAACAAACAGGGATAAACAAAGAGGCAATAGTATCAGAATAATACAGATTTTATTGGGATGAAAGCTATAAAAACATATGAAAAGGTTAGTAAAAAATCAATGAGCAAATTGGAAAAACTTCTAAAAGACCTTGACTTGGCAATTGCCAAAATCAAAGAAATTGACCGCAAGGTCAAGGAAAAAGTGAAGTCTGCCGTCCTTGAAGGGGACAAAATTGAAAAGGTGTCTGCTAAGTCACTCATGACCAAAATACCAGACACACCTGAGAAAACAATAGAGCACCTACTTAATATTCAGAAGACAGTGGTTGAAGGCTTTCAATTCAAGTCCTTTTCCCTCTCTGTGCTGTCTTTCTGGACAGATGACCCTGAAATGTATGCCCACCTAAAACCTACCAAGCAGGCAAGGACAGAGGATAAAGAATTGCCTGTGTAACTGCTTGCGCCAAGAATGACAAAGCCTGCCAAAGCTGCAGGCAAGGAGGAAACCCACAAAGGTACATAAAAAATCATAATTAATAAAAATTTCAAAATACTTACCTTTTTTGGTAGAAAACATTGACAGTGAACCCCACTGGGTCCTGGTACCTTTTGTCCCCACCACGTTTTATGCCAACTACGCCAATCATATGGCCAAACAACTCTATCTGTCCCCCCCTGTCTTGCGGGAGCTTGAAGACAGGGTCCATGGTATCTTTCTGATGACAAGGGACACGCTAGGCGGGCTGACGCACACCAAGGGGGCATCCAAGTGGGCAGTTACTGCCTATAAGGATGCTTGATTGGTCCGCCTGGATCTGGTATTACTCAATGGAGGTTACTGTGTAAACTCTATTAAGCTTGTTTGGGACGTCCTGGAGACACTCTCATTCAAGAATATACTAGATATGGGCTGGGCCCATGCAGCTGCACGCTTCTGCTTCCTGGTAGAGCATACCATCTCTTATCTCTTGGACAACTTTGGGCGCGCAGTAGGAAAACTGGCTATTGCAGATGCAACAACCGTGAAGAAGACCAAAATCCTCTTTGCTGACTTCAGGCTGGCCTGAAGTGCTGAAGAGACGGGGATCCCATAAGCAATGGAGCTCATGTTTGCCAAGACAAAGCACAAAAAGAAGATTAGTACCCTGTATAATAAGCTCTGTGAGTTTACAGAAGCCTTTGCCCAGCAAAGGCTTCACCTCATTGTTTACCTGGGGTTCCTCTTCTACTTTTAGATGGACACATCTGTAGAGGACCTGGACGGGGTTCTTCTTGGGATCAACAAGGCCAGGCTCTCCCTGGATGGGAAGAAGGCCCCCCTGGATACAACTTGGTGGACCACATTATCCAGGACGCCCTGGTCCTGGCTGGAATTTACAGTTCTGCAGCCCCGCCAGAGAAGCTGCTGCTTCACTCCCACCTGACTGTACTCCCTTTCATCAGCAGGCAGGAGTATTTTAACCAGGGTATATCCACCGTATACGGTGGGCGGTGGAGTTGTGCGCCACCTCCATTGCCGGGTGGGTACATACCGGAGGACTCACTATAGGTGCACATAATAAAAAATATGATTCCAATAAATTTTATTACAATCTATATTAATTTTTATTATAATAAATTTTATAATTTTTATTTTAGCAAAATTTTTTTGCAAAATATATTGCAGAAACAGTTTTCATAAATGCATAAAATTATATATTAATAAAATAAATTCTAATTTTTACATTTTACATTTAACTTTTTTAATTTGATTTTTATATTTGTTTGACAAAAGTGATATAATTATATTTGTGTAATCTAGTATTGAGTGTTTGGGATAACCTCAGATGGCATAATAAAAAATATAATATAAAATAAATAAATTACTTACCCATTGATGGTCTTGCCAAATGTGATTGTGGGCTTAGAAGCTTCTAAATATAAAATGATAATTAATAAATCCTAAATAGTAAATTATAGAATATAAAAAAATTTGAACACACTAAGCCTTTAATTGATTGGCTGTTTGGCTAGGCACGCAGGGATGAACAAATCAGTGTGGCCATAGAATTTGGCCACAGTCTCAGCTGGGAGGGTGTGGATCCTGGCCTGGAGCAAATCAAACAGGTCCTCAGTCCCAGTTGGGGTTCCTTGCTTGATGACTTGCTTGAGCCACCAAAAGACTTCCTTGATGGGATTTAGGAAGGGCAAATAGGCAGGGAGGAAGAGAAGGTGCAAATTTGCTGTGGCCAATTGCTGGGGACCCACTGCAATGCTAGTGCCAATCATTGGGAATTCCTCAAGAATATCAGCCACCTTATGGAGACAAACATTGTCCAGCACAATTATGTTGGTGAAGCCCAGGCTTGTGCACCTCAGGTGCTCCTGGACTAATTGGAGAAATGATAGGAAGGTCTGGCTATTGTGAGATCCCAATATCATTTGGTACAGCTCAACCCCCTTTGGACTGAGGAGAGCCACCATTGAATAGGCTGTGGCACAGACTGCAGCACACTGAGCCATCCCGTCTTTTGAGCCTTTGGGGACATACCCATTGTGCATTGACGAGGAAAATGCTGATTTGTCAATGTAGCAGAATTTGACTGTCCCCTTGGCTTTGAGGGCAGTGTATGCCTATGCATATTTTTGCTGGATGTCAATGTTGGCTGGGCTATTCTGATTGTAGGGGGATACCCCGAGCTTTTTCCAGGAAAAGCACATTCCCTTGACCAGATGGTAGTAAAAGGAAATCAAGGCCTCAGCCCCAAAATCATATTTGACCATGGCCTATATATTTTCCAATTCAATATGGCAGTCCTGGGTTATCCACTGGCGGATTGCCCATTTATGCTCCTTGGTGAGCATGGTTGACACGCGCAAGGATTTCTCTGCGGCAAGGACACGACCAGTATTAATGAATTTTTGGAAGGTCTTGCTGGCGTATTTGGGATCCACTCCAACAATGGCCGCGGCCGCCTTGTAATCACCCAATTCCTGCATTAGCTTAAGCAGGATGATGCGTTTGATGTCAGGATGCGCTTCTGGGCAGGCTTTTTAGTGGTGGGGATTGACTTGTTGGCATTGGGCACAACACAGGGCATGGGTACCTTGGTGTAGAAGGCTGCAACCTTTTTGAGCACTAACTGTCCCTTGCCAGTTCTGAAGAGCTCAAGCTCCTTGTCCTCTTCCTGATTGCTATCACTGACGTAGGGCTTGTAGTTAGTATCAAGTACAGGCTTCACCTTCTCTGGCATGGCTGACGGGACCAACTCTTGCCGGTACACAACGTCAAACACATACAAAGTAAGTTCTACCTCCTTGTTTCTAACTTTCTTGGTGAAGGTAACCTTGGTGGGCTTCCGGGTTAGCTTGGGGACCTGAGGGTTTATGCTCCACACCCTAGCAGCTTGTGCTCCTTGAACCGGCTGTGTCAGTGTAGTGTCACTATGGAACTCTCCTCTTCCATCTCCCTCCTGAGTAGGCACTTGTGTTGTACTGAGTCTATTCTTTGACCCGCGGGGCAACTGCAACTGCAGCGCACAACAGGTGCAATGGTACTCTGTTGCTGTGTTTCTTCTATTTTACAATTTAATAAAATACTAAATAAATTTCAATTATGTTATTCCCTATTTTTAATTTTTGCTTTTATCTGAATATGGATATTTAATTAATATTTTTCCCACCCAATATCCCAATTATAGATTTTTTATTTCTTAATTAGTTGTTTCTGGTTTTACAACTCCCATTTTAGAACACCCAACATACTACCCACCCATTTCCTCAGATTTTACGCCAAATTAAGCACCCAACACAATATTTTTAAAATTTATGTTTCAGATCTTGTGTCTTATTTTAGATACATTGGTATCATTCTTGATTATAATCCATTGCACACACTGAGTGAGTGATTTTGTTTACATAAAGAGTTGCTATTGTGTTTTGTTTTTGGATTGAGTTTTGACACACCGCGCTTGGGCATATTTTGTCACCAATTCACATAGTAAACATATGGGTCAATATTTTAGGGATTGGGCGTATTTTTTCACCAATTCACATAGTAAACATATGGGTCAATATTTTAGGGATTGGGCCATTTTCTAATGCACATGCTGCTCAAGTCGCAGCATAACACAGTTCAATTTTGAAAAAGTAACTAATTACACATTTTATATTTAAAACATTAATAACTCAATGAAAAATTAATATTTTTCACATTGTAAACTATCAAAATGAAGCTAAGAATCTTATTTTTCTATTGGTGTAAAAATTTTAATATGTATACTATACTCAATATTAAAGCAAAAGTAATTTAAAAGATTATAATCCAGATTTTATTATATGATTCTATCTAATGATATAAAGTAGATCACTTCAAAGCTGATAAAAACTCTTTTTTAATAAAAAATATTTCTTTTTTATTTAAAAAAATTAAAGATAATATTGAGATATTTATTTTTGCATTTTATTTTATTTAAAAAGCTCAATTATTTAGGATTTTATGGCAGTTTGAAGTTTTGATGTTTTTATCACTGTTTAGATTAATTTTAAGGTTCAAGTGAGCTTTGAACCTCAAATTAAGCATACTTTAATAGAATTCTTTGATATTTTACAATTTTAAAAATATGCAGAAGAGTTACAGTTAAGTGAATACATCATCTTAATTGATTTGCATTGATTATAAAGAGGATATGATGTAATAATGATGCTTAGCTGCTTCACATATACCACTTGTGCATGAAAACTAGGTATTTAATTAATTCTGCAAACATAAATTCAAGTTTGAACTATAGTAAAAGCTATCACACCATTTATTTCAGAATGGTGTCATTTAGCTTGGTATATAAGAGCTAAAGCACCACAAGGCTTTTAATCCAAAAGACCCCATTCAAAGGCCACATTCTGATCAGAACTACTCCATCATTAAGGCACATTTCAGAGATCTGACCTAATTTCAGATTCAAAATACCACCATGTCCTCAGTTAAATTTACTTCTGCCATGCTACCCTTTTTTTCCTTGGGAGCTTCAACAAAAAGAGAAAGAATTGTAATGTTAAAAAAGTCATTCTTCTTTATTGCTGGTGACAATCTTGATAATTTCATCAAGCACTTCCTTACTCAAACTGAATTTGGGAAAGCTCAGTTCCTGCCAACTATTCAAAATCAAAAAAGCAATGAGTTCATTGAAAACTTAAAGGATCTCATGAAGTCTTCTCCCCAAAAGCATCTTCCAGCCTTGCAATCTCTGGTTACTTCCAGTTACTCTTTAAAAGAGCTTAATGATATGGGGTTTAATATAACCAAAAGTGAGTTTGAATACTCAAGAAAAATAAATAAAAATAAAAATGTAAGCTTAAACAAAAAAGCCAAAAATAATAACTATTCATTAAAAAAGAAATAACTAAAAAATAATTAAAAAATTGCTGGAAAATTCTTTTGAAACAAGCCAGTTTACAAAAATAGTGCCTGAAAAAATTTATAAAGATATAGAAAAAGAGATGAGTAATTACTCAACTAAAATTAAATACTCTCTCTTAAAAACAAAAAAGAAATATTTGAAAATATGAAAATAAAAGATGAAATTTCAGTTTCAATTTCTATTTACTATAAATTAATTTCTAAAAATATAATAAAAAGTAAAAAACAAACCAATATGTGCATATTTTTAATTTAAAAAATTCACTAGAAAAAAAGAAGGAAGAATGTGAAAGTAAAAACCTACCATTACCAGAATCTATAGACAATGACTTAAAGACTATTAATTATCACCAAGACTTTTATGTTCATCAAAATAGGGAATATAAAAAAGATATTTATGAATTAGATGATGAGTCTTGTGTTGTAGTTATAGATTATAAAGAAAACTTAAAGGTTGGAAGTGATCCAATTGAAACCAATAATTGTTTTTATTCAAAAAAACCTATCTCATTATTAGGTTTTGCATTAGTTTTTAAAGAAAACAATAAAATCAAATATGAATATCATGATTTTTGTCTCAAATATTATCACATGATTATTTATTTTCAGGTGAATGTCTAATTAGTCTTCTTAAATTAGATAGATTTAAAAAAATAAAAAATATAAAAGTATGGACTGATAATGGAAATCATTTTAGATCATATGAATTTTTATATTACTTATTTAAAGAGGCACCTAAATATATTAAGGGTTCTATAAAACATAATCATTTTGTTGAATGTCATGGAAAAAGCATTGTTGATGGTCACTTTGGTGTAATATCAAAAATGTTAAAGGAAAAAGAAAATGAGCTTTATATTAAAAATATTAATGATCTTAAAAATATTTTT
The DNA here is from genome assembly GCA_014839935.2 of Entomophthora muscae. Classification (NCBI taxonomy): domain Eukaryota; kingdom Fungi; phylum Entomophthoromycota; class Entomophthoromycetes; order Entomophthorales; family Entomophthoraceae; genus Entomophthora; species Entomophthora muscae. The sequence goes on along the minus strand of QTSX02005257.1, from coordinate 39,718 downwards.
GAGCAAGAAGAAAAAGAAAAGAATTATATAAATCTGTACTATCAGGCTCAAACATTTGTTGTAACTGTGCTGTTTTAGCAGATTTACACGGGGGAAAATATTTAGAAACTAGATAGTAATCTTTATTGAGAGATAGTGATTATATAGTTCATGTGAGTCAAGGATAGTAGGAACAAGATTGGTGATCACACGGCTGGATGGAAGAAGGGGGTGGCTTGATCCTGATAATGAGTCAAGTGCCAAATTGAGGTATCCACCGTGAAGGATCATCATCTGTTCATGTTGCTGTATTTGGTAATTTGAGTTGACTTCCTATTCTGGCTTCAGGTGACCAGATAATTAGGTTGTGGGTCACAAACCCACTTGGTTGAAACCTTGTTGGCAGGTCGAGCCTGCGGTTTCAACACCCCCCCCTGTCTGAAGGTCAGCCTCCTCTGGGGGTAGGTCGTCAGGGAGGTTGTCAGGAGCCCGGGCGCTGTATTGAATCAGTTGTTGTTTGGTGGCAGGCAGAGCGGTTTCTTGTTGTTTCTGTCTTGCTTTGCAGGGTTGTAGGCAATTGTGGTGTAAGGTCTTGTTTGTGTTTCCCAAGCCCTTGCATGAGGTAAGTGTTATTGTTGTTTACCTTTAGAATGATTGCTGGCCCTACTTTCTTGGATTGTAGTTTGCTCTTGTCAACATTCATGACCCAAACTTTGTCCCCAACTTCATGTCTATTGCAGATGGGGACAAATGTCCTTTGTAAGCATTCTTTTTCTTTAGCTGCCTGCTTGCTGTTGGCCTCTACTACTTAAGGGTCCAAGTGAGGGGGGGCTTGATTTGGAATTTCCAATTTAGGTCCTGTCAATGCTTGAATGATATTTGGCTGTGTGCCGTATACCAGTTCAAACAGGCTTTTTCTGGTGGATCTGTTCACTTGGGTTTGGCACACCAGTAATGCAGTTGGTAGCTGCTTATACCAGTCTTCAGGTCTCCCGGCGGTGAGTTTGGCTAGGGCTTGCACGAGGCTACCATTAAGCTGCTCTACACGTTCATTGGCCTATGGATGGTATGGTGTTGTGACAGTGTGTTTGACCCCATTCTTGGTGAGGTACACATTGGTGTCTTTGGAGGTCAATACTTTGCCTCCATTGGTTATCAGGAGTTCTGGCTTTCCAAACCTGTTGATTATTTCTTTGCCAATAAATTGTTGTACATTGTTGCTGGTGTGTGTCTTCACCGCTTGGGCTACTGGCCACATTGTTGCAAAGTCAATGGCTGTGATGATGTATTTTTTGTTGTTGTACTTTCCTGGCATGGGGCCCACAATGTCAAGAGCCCATAATTTGAACAGTAGTTGGGTTTGAATGGGGAGTACAGACTTGGGTGAGGTTTTGCTTTTAGCAAACTTTTTGCAAACTTTGCACTGTTCTAGCACTTCCTGGACATTGCGGTATAAGGTTGGCCACCAGGCTTTATGCTTTAGGAACTTGTATAGATTTTGGCTTTTAGTATGTCCAAGATCTCTGTGGTAGCAAAGAATGGTGTTGACTTGCTGATGTGTGGGAATGTAGGGAATGGTCATGCCATCCATCATCTTTCTGTGAAAAGTCCTGTATACGTCAGCAAAGAGATGTTCATTCTTGATGACCATTTCTCTGGTGATATTGGTTGTGCCTGCAGGGAATCCTTTGTCTTTTGTATGTAGCACTAGGAGAGGCCAGTCTGGGTTGAGCCTATTCTCTCCCCTAGAAGCACGGACATACAGGTGGGACAGGGCGTCTGCCATGGCAAGCTCGGCCCCAGGCTTATATCAGATGAGCATGTTATACCTTTCTAATATTTCCATCCACTGCGCTTGGCGGCGTGACAGATTTTCTTGTGTCTTGAAATAGATGGGCGACTTGTGGTCAGTTAGTGCTATGAATTCTTCCTGCCGTTCTAGGTAACAGCTCCATTTGACTAGGCAGTGTACAATGACCAACAGTTCTATGTTGTGGATAGGGTATCAACACTTGCCATCTGTCAGTTTGCGCAATTTGTAGGCTACAGGTAGGAAGTCACCATCACTATTCTTAATTTGTAGTACTCCCCTAATGGATGCATCTGAGGTGTTGGTTTTCATCTGGTACTCTCTGTCTTGTTTGGGGTATTATAAGATAGGAGCTGTTGTGAGCTTTTCTTTGAGATGTCTAAAACAGAGGTCACGTTGGGGGGTCCATACAAACTTGGACTTGGCCCCTGTTATGGCAGATAAGGGGGCAGTCAAGATGCCACAGTTGGGTATAAAGCGTTGTACATAGGCCACCATCCCCAAGAAGGTGTGTAGTTCTGACTTGTCCTTGGGAGGTGGCATCTTGCAGATGGCTTGTATCTTTTGACTGTCAGGTTTGATGCCGTCTTTTGAGACTATGTGTCCCAAGAAGGGTAGTTGCTCCCGGAAGAGCTGGCATTTGGAGGGTTTGGCCAACAGTTTGTGTTGTGCTAAGGTTGCAAAGACTTCCTCCAGGTCTTTGTGTAATGTTCCACCAAGGGGCTGTAGACAATAATATTGCCCAGGTACGCTAGGGCATGTTTGCCTATGTGTGGCACAAACACTTTGTTCATGAAGGTCACAAAAGTGGATGGGGCATTGGTCATGCCAAAGTTGAGTACCACACATTTGTAGGAACTGTACTTGGTGTGGAAGGCTGTTTTGGGGATGTCTTCCTTATTGATATGAATCTGATTGTAGCCTGCAGTTAGATCAATCTTAGAGAAGATGGTGGCTCCTCCCAAGGCGTAGAAGAGGTTGTCAATCAGTGGCAGTGGGTAACAGTTCTTAATGGTGACTTTGTTTAAGGTGTGGTAGTCTGTGACCAGGCGTAAAGTACCATCCTTTTTAGCCACAAATAATACAGTGGCCCCAAAGGGAGACTGTGAGGGGGGATAAGTCCTTTTTATAGTGCCTCTTTGAGGTAGGCGCACAGGGTGTTGTCCTTGTTTGGGTTCAGCCTGTAAATGGGGCGTGCCTTGGGTACAGCCCCCTTGAGTTGGATTGAGTGTTGGATGTGTTTCTAAGGGGGTAGCCCAGGTAACGCCTCCTTGAAGATTTCTGGGCGACAGGCCACAATGTTGCAATCTTGAGGCATGGAGGTATCCTGGTGGTCCTTGAAGTGTATGATTTCATACTGGCAGGAGTCCCAGTCAATTGCTTTCAGGCTTTCCTTCTTGTCCAAAGTCTCCGTGATGCGTACAAAGACATGGTCTTGTAGGAGTTGGTCTACAGAGTCTGGGTAGATTTGGTGGTTGACACCTTCACGCTTGATGGTCAACACTGAGGTTGCCCAGTCCACGTGGGGGTTGTTTTTCTGTAACCAGTCTAGTCCCAGTACAATGTCAAACTTAGGGAAGTCAATGATGGGACCTTGGATGGTGGAGTGGAGGTTCTCAAGCATGACAGAGAAGGGGGCAGTTTCCTTTGTCACAGCAATGTGGTGTTTATCAGCCAGAACCACATTTTTAATTTGCAAAGGATTAGTGGCCAGCTTGAATTTATCCACAAAGCTACTGTTGAGTAAGGTTTGGTCTGCGCCCAAGTCCAGGAGTGCTGAGCCTGTGTAACTGCAAAAGCAGAAAGGGTAAGACATCAATTTATTGGGATGTCTGGCAATGGTGTATAGTACCGGGTCTTCCAAGGGCACTTGGATCATTGGGCATTGGTCCACATCCTCAGGTCAGTATTTATCATTGGGCAAGTCAGGAGTTGTGTGGGGAGAGCTTGGCTTGCTTAGTGCTCTCCCCGGGCTTTTCCCTCATCTTGGTTGCCTTGGGTGGCGGTGATACAGAAATGAGTGCAATTTGACTGGCCATTACTTCCATTCCCATGCTCATTTGAACCTGTGGGTTTGTGGTTGGTGTTGTTTCTGTTGCCTCCAGGAGGTGGTCAAGAGGAGCGCCCGCTTGAATGTGAGTCCTTGGGTCTTTCTCGCTTCCCAGTCTGTGCCTTGTGTAGAGCGTTGGATGTTTGTTCCGCTTTTTCCGCTTCACGGTAAAGGCTTTGCAGGTTGGTTACCTGGTCCAGGTTCACATGCCTCATCACGTTCAACTTGAGGGCGTTGTAATACATAGGTGTGTTGCTGGGGTGTCAAAGGCCATTTTGGATGGGGCACAGAGACAGAGTTCCTTGTAGGCGTGGGTGAGTTCTTTAACAGTGCCTGTCTGGGTTAGGTTCTTTACTTGGTGTATGATCATGAGTGCTGTATCCTTAAGCACAAACCTTTCCAAGAAGTCCTGCTTGAAGATATCCCAGTTCTTATCAGTGTGCTCTTTGTGCCACTTGTCAAACCAGGTACCAGCGTCATGGGTTAGGCAAATAGAAATCTCTGCAATCCATAATTGCTGTGGGCATTTCATTTGAGCCAGCTTGCTCTGGGTGGACTGGATCCATACAGCAGCATTGTTGTCATTGGCCCTGGCAAAGGGCTCCAAGGCAGTGCTGCAAACCCTTTGTGCTACGTAGGCAGGCATGGTGGTTTTATCAGCTGGTTGCAGCATCAAGGAAGGTGTCTGAAAGAACCCTTGTTTAGTGTCAGGGACCCACCTTGCAGGGAATAAACCTCCCAGCTGATGGGCCAAGACCCCTACATTCAATCCTGCTATGACCAAACCAATAGGAACCGTGACCATTGCAAGATGCCCAAGCTGTCCTAGATAGGCAAACCTTCCAAACATAGAACTGAATTGCCCTAGTAGATAGTAGCCCACCAAATACACTAAGAGGTAAAAGGAAGCATAAGGTCTAACAAGGGTTGGTTCAACAGGAGGGGAAGTAAATGAGCAACCATAGTTGAACTTACGTCCCCAATGTCCAGACAGGTATTTGAACCATCCATTGGCAAGGGATTCCTTTTGGTGGGCATCATCAGGAGAGGAGTTGTACCAGTCAGTTGTAGGAGTTGGATTTTTCAAAGTCAAAACCACTGGCAAGAAGTAATCTAGAAGCCAGGATAGGGAAAGGATTCCTTTCATGGCTTCAGAAATAGAGTTTTGTCAGAAAAGATAGAAGTATCAGAAAATAGGATAGTATTTATTGTTGGAACAATTGGAATGAATAAGAATTGGGCACTTAAATAGCCTTAAAATCAAGGCTGAAATATTTGAGTGGAGTTTGGGAAATGATGGAGATTTTCATGAGTATATCATTTAATGCATACCTGTTTCAAGTGGAGGATAAGTTGTTGCTTAATAATTGATATACATATTTGGTGTAATAAGAGGAGCCAAAAATATGCCACAAGGTTAAAGCTAATTAAGCGGTATAAGGCCAGAAGATCAAATATCTTAATGTACGGAGCCTTATCCAAAAGCATAGAGAGCGGGTCACCAATGGTCAGGCTGGCTTAACACAGCCAATCAGAATCAAAGCGGGAGGTAACGTTATCACTCTTGATATTAACCTTTTTGCTTTTGAAGTGGGTTTCAAATTCAAAAGCAGATTGAATAGGTGAATAATAAATAGTTAATTTAAAGGAATTGCCTGGTTTTGTACTAACATTCTCTTCTGGATTAGAGTCCTGGGTTTGATCCCTGGTGTGGGAAGAGCTGAAAGGCTCACAAATGTTGAAAATGTTGTTGTTTGATTTTTTTGAGTTAATAACTAATGGCCCTTCAATCAAATTTAGAAGGGAGTCAGGAAAAGGGTTCCTGACATTTAGACATGGCATTGAAGGCAGGTAGCGGGATCTCCGTGTTTTGATAGAAGACAAAGCCATTAGGTATCTTGGTACCAGGAGTATACGGAGTCCAGCCAGGTGGGAGGCAAGACATGATTCTGTTAAGGATTTGTTGGCCGCGGTGTGTGCGGGCAACAGGCGGAATTTTCAAGATAAGGTAGGATGGAGAACCTACCTGTGCTATCAATGTTGTAACTGTGCTGTTTTAGCAGAGTTACATAGAGAAAAATATTTAGAAACTAGATAGTAATCTTTATTGAGAGATAGTGATTATATAGTTCATGTGAGTCAAGGATAGTAGGAACAAGATTGGTGATCACACAGCTGGATGGAAGAAGGGGGTGGCTTGATCCTGATAATGAGTCAAGCGCCAAATTGAGGTATCCACTGTGAAGGATCATCATCTGTTCATGTTGCTGTATTTGGTAATTTGAGTTGACTTCCTATTCTGGCTTCAGGTGACCAGATAATTGGGTTGCGGGTCACAAACCTGCTTGGTTAGAACCTTGTTAGCGGGTCAAGCCTGCGGTTTTGACACATTTCTCAAAAGTCATTATTTTATATTTATGAAAGAAAAGTTAGGCCTCTAAAAAGAGAGCTTGAAGTTAAAATTTTGACATTAATCTTTCATATTTGATGAAAGATGGGAAGTTACATACTTCACCTCTAACATTCTAAAGTTTATCAGAATATTCTGAGATAACTTATCATTTGAAATCACGTGATAATACCAGAGAAACAAAAATATTAGAAGATGCTAGTTGTCAGGAATTTATACTGACTTTGTTCTACCTTGGATACCTTGGCGGCCTGCCAAGCCATCTATTGGAGAAGCTTCCAATATCACTAGCAGGCTTAATTGATCTGAGAAGCCTTCATGAAGTAGATTCAGATCACTTATTACAAGAACAACCAGGAATACAATAGACCCCAATTATGACTGGTTTCCAAAAGGTCTAGAGTTATTCCAGAATAATCTAGCAAACCTCCAGGTTAGATATTATGGGTTTATCTGAGAATCAAAAGGAACATGTCCAATTTTCACTAGCAACCCCCCAGTGCCATTGCAAATCAATTCAAGAAAAGTTGCCTAGAAATAAAGTGCCATGCGCTAAAAATAGAGTCATTAATTAGCGCCAACATCACCAGCATGCTAATAGATTATGTATTACTCTATGGTAATTAGTACCCAGAGCAGGGTACTGTTGCAACTGAACCAATGAGAGTTCATTACTTGGAATTGGGGAAGACAAAAGTCCAATAGGAAAGGACAGAACAATAAGAATAAGGTATTGTTTATTGTAGAATATTGTGATTAATATACTATATGGGGAAGCCACAAGGCCACAAGGGGGTGGCATAGTGGGGAGTTCCATGTAGGGTTTGGAGCCAAGGAATAACTTGTGCAGGGATCAGCAGGTCAAATTGGCAACGCTCCCAATTAAGATGAAGTACCCGCCATTTGATGCTGCAATCAGATTAATCCATAACTTTATATACGTCAAGGGGTGGCTCATCAAGCGCCCCCTGTGTATTATAAGATATGTTAGTGGGTAGGTCTAGAAACTTGGTTTCAACACCCCCCTTGCCCCCTTCTTGTTGTCAGACACCAGGACTGGAGTCTGCGGAAGGTCCAGAAAGGTCCACACAAACAACCTTTGTGTGAGGATGGCACGGCAGGGGCACAAGCAATTGTGGTGAAGTTTCTTGGTGTTCCCCTAGGCATCCTCAAGTTGGTAGGTGTGGTTGTCATAGACGGCAGCTACCTTGAAGGGCCCTAGGTGGTTGGGTTCTAATTTGGCAGAATTGGGATTGAGGGTGTAGATGGGGTCACCTATGGCGTATCTAGCTTTGAGGTGTTTTGTCCCTCCTGCAATCTGCTTGTGTTCAATCTCTCAGGCTTTGGCACGCCATTGGTCTAGGGAGGGAGTTGGTACTAGGGGGGCTTGTCTGGAACCTTGGACCGTAGTTTCCCCTGTTCAACCTCTGTCAGACTGTCAGGTGTTCCAAAGGCCAGGGTGCTAGGGCTGAACCCAGTGCCCCTGTTGATTCTTGCTTGCAGGATCAGTGGGGCAGTGGGAAGATGTTCAGTCCACACAGTGTTAGGGTGCTCTTGTGAGAGCTTGGCAATCAGTTGAACCAGGGAGCCATTTAGCTGTTCCACGTGTTGTTGGCTTGCGGATGGTAGGGGGTTGTGACTATATGCTGGAGCCCGTTCTTGATGCAGTATGCCTTCACAACGTGTCCAACAAGTTTGGGTCTGCCATCTGTGATGAGACACTTGGGTTGCCCAAAGCAAGCCACAATCTCCTTGCCAATAAAGCAGTTAATGGTGGTGGCGGTGTGATTGGTTGTTGCCCAGGCCACTGGCCAACAAGTGAAGTAGTCAATAGCAGTGATAATATACTTCTTACCCAGTCCATCTTCAGGAAGCAGTCCCACAATGACAAGGGCCCACTGCTCAAAGGGTTCCATAGCCTTGATGGGTAGGACCAACTTGGGAGGTTCAGGTTTGGACGTATTCTTCTCACACAACACACATCTCAAGGAGGTCCAAGATGTCTTTATGCATGCGTGGCCATCAAACCTTACGTTTCATGATCTTGAAGAGATTACGCCCTCTGATGTGACCCAGGGTTTGGTGGTAGTGAAAGATGGTGTCCCCTTGTTGTGTGGTGGGAATGTAAGGCGTCTTCTCACCTGTCTCTGCCCGGCAGCAGACGTTTCCAGCATCAATAGTGAACTGACTTTTGTTGTCCTTCAGCTTGGAGATGGTGGTCAAGTTAAGGCCCTCATAGCGGGTTGCCTCAGGGCGCAGGTAGAGCATGGGCCAGTCTGGGTCCAACCCATTGTCCCCAGTGATGGACGCTACGTAGATTTGTGAAAGAGCGTCAGCTGTGACAAATTCCTTTCCAGGCTTATATTTGATGCGTAACTGATAGGGGGATAGACACTCAACCTATCCTGCTTGGCGGCGTGTCAAATGGGACTGTGTGTTGAAGTACTGGAGTGACTTGTGGTCCGTCAGAACGTGGGGTGGGAAGGTCACACCTTTGAAGTAGCAACACCACTTCTCAACACAGTGTACAATGGCTGCCAGCTCTTTGTTGTGGATGGGATAACGTTGTTCCAAGCCAGTGAGCTTCCTGGACTCATAGGCCACAGGGAAGAAGACACCATTGTCAGTTTCTACCCTTAGCACGCCCCCTATGGCCCTGTCAGAGGCGTCAGTCTCAAGTTTGTACTGTCGGTTTTAGTTGGGAAACTGAAGTAATGGTGCTGTTGTGAGCCTTTGCTTCAACGTCTTGAAGGCTTGATCTCTGGCAGGGGTCCAATGGAAGCGCTGTTTGGTATTGAGGAGCTCAGTGAGAGGTGCAATTAGTTCCCCGCAATTGGGTATGAACTTGCGTACATAGGCAACCATGCCTAAGAATGTCCGCACCTGGCCCACATTGGTGGGGGGCGGCATGCTAGTGATTGCCTTGATTTTGGCAGGGTCGGGCTTAATCCCTTGGGAAGAGATGATGTGCCCAAGGAATAACAACTCCAACTTGAGAAACTCACATTTGGAGGGTTTAGCTTTTAGCTGGGTTTTCCAAAGGGTGTTGAGGACAGCACAGAGGTGTTGGAGATGTGTGGTTTGATCTTGATAGAAGACAATAATATTGTCAAGGTACACAACCACACACTTTCCAATCAGTTCCTCAAAGGCTTTGTTCATCAACATGACAAAGGTGGAGGGAGTGTTAGTCATTCCAAAGTTCATGACACAACACTCAAACAACCTGTAGTGTGTGCGGAAGGCAGTTTTTGCCTCGTCCCCTGGTGCAATGCAGACCTGATTGTACCCCGCAGTGAGATCAATCTTCCTAAAGACCTTCACGCCTACAAGTGTATCAAACAGGTCATCAATCAGCGGCAGGGGGTATTTATTTTTAACTGTCACCTCATTTAGGGCGCGGTAGTCTGTGACCAGGCAAAGGGACCCGTCCTTCTTGGCTACAAAGAAGACCGCTGCCCCGTATGGAGAGGCAACTGCCAGAATTAACTTATTCTGCAAGTCAACTTACTATATGTCAATAATCAGAATTAAAAATACTTTAATGTTGATATCATTGAAAAGTCAGAATTAAGTTTTAACTCATGCAGACTACTAAATATTGACACTTTTTTAATAAGCAGAAACCTGTTTCCTGAACATCTTACTTAATAAAAATAAGCTTCAAGAAACTTTTTAGGGTAATGTGACAACATAAATTTTAAAAAGTCCATAAAAAGTTATACATGAATATTAAAAAAATTCATAAAAATACACTTTTATTTTATTTTACTATGAAATTAGCTATCTTTACTATAATAAATTTTTCCCACTTATAAAAACAAAATAAATCTAATATACAAAAAGGTACTAAATAAAAGTTCACGTATTATAGCAAAATATAGCAATCAGAAACAGGAATATAAAGTTTTTTCTATATTGAAACCTACAAAAAACATATAATTTACTAGTAAAATACCAATATAGACCATGTAATACAGCCTAAAGCATCAAACTATCAATAGAAAAACAATTATTTTATAAAAACTTACCATAAATTATTAATGAGTTATTTAGAATAACTATTTATTTAAAAATATTATACTTAATATATAAGAACTATATAAAAATTAGGCAATAATCAATAAATTTAATGAAAAGCTAGACTGTAATAACCTGGTTGCCATTAAGAACTGTGGCAATCTTCTTGATGTATTCTCCAATCTCTGAAAGCTTATATTTGGCCTTGACAACGTCCTTGATCTTCTCTTGATACTGTATCTCTTTGGTGGTTCTCTTCTTCTTAGATGGGTGGTTCTCAATATCTCTGATGGATGCAGCAGTCTTCCCCTGTTGGACTTTGAGGTGCTTGTAGAAGGTGTTGTATCTGGGCTTGATTCCAAAGGAGGACTTGATATGTTTATGCCAGCCCTCCAAAGATGAAGTAGTTTTCATCTCATCCTTAAGAACTGCCTGATAGCAGTTCCAGTTGGCTTTGGCTCTGGGCTTGCTCCAGCGCTTAGTGACCTTACGTCCAATCCACTGCAGTTCATAATATTCAATGAAAGGGTAGAAGGCACTATCATGTTTCTTGGCATATGGATCCTGGCATAGGAGCTCAAAGGCTTTTCCAGCATGCTCTGGCTTTACAAAGGCTAGTGATACAAACTGCTGAATTAAGAACTTGCACTTTCCTGATGTATCTAGACGGTGGAGCTTGCTGAGCTCAGGTAGACCCTTTAGTTGCCTGTTGACAGCCTGTTGATAATGGAAAAAACACCCCTGTACCTCTCCATCAAAGGTATTTACAAAAGCGTTATACTGGGCAGTTTCATAGTCCATGATTATAATTGAGGGGCCAAGTGCTTTATCTTGAGCTTCTTTTTTTGCAGCAAGGGTGGCTTCATCCTTTTCATCATCATCTGGATTGGCTCTAGTGTTATGGCCAGGGGGACTCTTTCTATTACTGGGTAGGGCTTTGATGCCCTCCTGAAGGATTTTAAAGGCCCTTGTGTAGATCTCTTCTGTTGCCCCAGGAAGCAGAAAGTAGACAAATGGGATCACCTTGCCTTCAATAAGGGAATGTACAACACATAGTTGGTAAAAAAGGCAGGGGCATACTGCAAAGATACCATCACATAACCAGGTCTCTGAATCCCTCAACTGCGCCAGGTTCTGTTGTGTAGCATAGCATATAATTTTTGCCTCTGCTGTAGGCCCATCATCATGTAAAAGGAACATCTCATCAACATTGAACATCTTTAACTCCTCTGTCAAGACTAACTCTCCTTTGAACCATGGCTGATTTCTTATGGGGGACTAGGTTGCGGCGTTTGTCACATATGTACTTCACTAACTGGTCGCGGTCAGGGATGAGCTTCAGGTTCTCATTACTTAGGTGTGTGATGGCCTTAACTGCCAGATCAGAAGCCTTGACATCTTTGGAGACTGGTTCTATTTGGTAGAGGTACCACTTTAGAAGCTTTTCAATAAGATTTATTAGAGCATTGCATGTGTTCTCTCCTTTTTCACTAGTGACTTTATCCCATCCTTCTGTATTAATTCTGGCAGCACAGCTTCTATCTTCACATACATAATGCTTGCTTCTTCCTTCTCTCTTCTGATTGTTGCAATTGAAAACATAGCCATCACAGACTAAACTTGCACCTCCTTTGACAGACATTAGAGGGAAAACCCGAGGGAACTCCTTTGGGAGCTTAAACTCTCCTTTGACGTTACATATATTGTGAACCTTTAGGGGATCCCATGGGCCAATCAGTGCTTGATGATAGTCAGAAAGGTAATCATCAGGATCTTCTTTATTGATACTTGATGAGGAGGATGGAGGTGCAGATTTATTGGGCGGTGGAGGGGAATTATCTGGAGTTGGATTCTTGCGCTTTCTGGACTGGGATGAGCTTGATTCCTTGGGACTTGATTCCTTTGAGCTTGATTCATCTGGGCTTGGCTGGGGTTCTGGACTCTTGGGTATCTTCTTTATTCCTTGCTTGTTTAGTGGAACCTCATCTCCTTCTGATTGATACCAGCTTGAAGAAGAGGAGGGGGCAGGGGAGGGCTCTTTGCTTTCAGGGTCTGGGGTCTTCTCCTTTGTCTTCTGTTTTGTTGAGGGCTCTTTGGCTGGTTTTTTGTTGGGGTAGGGACTTTGGGCCTTTCCAGAGGCTTTGGGTACTTTCTTGGTTGACTTGGGGTTATTTTGTGGCTTCTTGGAAGATTTGTCCTACAATAATTAGAGTAGAGTTCATAAAGTAAGAATAATCATGTGAGACATGAATAAAATTAAATAATAATCACTTGTTTTAAATTTTATTATTAAGTAAATGGTTTATAGAAGTATAGAAAGTAATTTTAGAGCTAGTTTATTATTAAAGAGTAGAAAAAACCCATTTTTAAATAAAAAGTTGACATTCTGGTAGTCACAGTAGTCAAAAATAATTAATTTAGTTTGTCAGCATAAAAAATGCTTTAATTTTGACATTGACATACTGACATTCAGCATTAAAGTGGAAGAACACTATGTAAATCACTTATAAAGCTTGTTAATATTTTCCAGAGTTGGTTTTTTAAGGCCAAAATTGATTATTTTTAAATTTAAAAAAATTAAAGAGTTGCATATGTAACTTATGAAAACTAAATAATAGGGATTGTAGAGAGAAGTCTGAAGTACAGCCCTGGGTACTTTGGCCTGAATTACCATACCATTGTATGTGTTCTTTTTGTTAAGCGGCAGTGTTTTACTAATAAATAAGTGAAGGTGTCAACATTCAGGCAGTCAGCGTTCTTTTATAGCAACTCTCCTATTAAATCTTGCTTAAATTATGTCACTTTGTTTGCTTAGCTGAACCCCTTTGTTGCAATTTAGGCGACGTGTCAATTTGACACAAAGTTGACATTATAATTACATATATAAATTCTAGTTTTAACATATGTGTGTTGGCTTAAGTGAACTTCTGAAAATAAGCTATAGTTTATCCAGTGAGTTTAAAATAACAGTAAATATCTAAATTATACAGTAGTTTTAAAAGCTATGGCAACAAGTGAAATGAACTCAGATTTAAACAAAATTCAAGTTGCGCAAGATTCAGGATTCAAATAATTTAAATATTGTTGGTTAATAAATGAAATGTCAAACCAAAAACAAAATTTCACTCGCCCATTATACAAAATTATATCAAACATCAAGTGGTTTAGTTCAACTCACAAACAAAATGAACTGACACAACAAGTGAAATGGATGGATGCTATTCTGGAGTATATTATAATCTAATCAGGATTCATATGAGACACTGACAGAAGGACCAAAATGAAACAAAAACTGAGTAATCTAGAAGCAAGATTACACAAGCACAAAACAAAATGAACTCACACAAGATGTGTAGTATGAGCAGCCTAAAATAGAAAAATAACAGTATAACAGCCAATCAACAGCTATTCAATTTAAGAACAGAGGCATTTTATTCATTTTCATGGCTCCAGATTTGTATGGAATGGTTTTGAGAACCTTCCAAATATGGACTTGAAATTACAATAAAAATAAATCATTATATTTTAAAATTTCTACTTTTAGTGATTTTATCCTAGGTTTTAGTTCAAGATGGTTTTCAACAGCAACATTTTCAACCGCGCCAGCAGCCAAGCCAGCAGCAGTCAAGTCAGCTTCAATGGAGGCAAGGCTCAGAACGTGGAAGCACCTGTTTACACCCAAGCCTTTGAGGCGGGTAACAAGGAAGCTGACCTGTTACTGTCCCTCGACCCATATGGCTTTGACTTGTTTGAGAGTCACTTTGCGTCTAGTGCTGCCCCCGCTCCCACACCCACCCCTGCACAAGCTGCCCACCAACCAACCAATCAGGATGGCAACCTTGATTTGGAACAACTTCCTGCCATCGCCCAACCTGTTCTCCCTCAGCCAATCAGGCTTCAGCTCCCCCTGCCCAGCGCCCCAAACGCAGAATAATCACTGCCCAAATTCTTCAGGAAATTGTGGCACTCAACCTGCAGGGTCTGTCCTGGGATCAGATTGCTGACCAATTGCAATTTACCCGAGCTACTGCCATGCGGGAATTCAACAACATAATGAACAGGGGGAATTGGATCAGGGAGGCCAAGAAGCCCAAGAAGGCCCAAGAGTCCCAGATAACTGAGGCATACCCAATCATGCTCGACCTCCTCCAGCGGGACCCCAAGCTTCCCTTGACCCAGGTCCGGAAGCAAATTGTTCACCATGGCATTTGGGTGTCTGAGCGCATGGTGCAGCTCTGGATGTACGGGAAGGTGGCTTCTGTACAGGTTCTTACCAATTTTGCTGGCAACCAATGGGATGGCGCTGAGGATTCCCTGTATGATCCCGCCATTGAATCCACCCTGGTCTGATGCCTGAGTAGTCTTTCAGATGATGTCATTTTCATCTCCTACTACAAGCTATTGTTAGCTTTTGATGACTTATGTGAGATGGGAAAAACTGCCACCAAGAACAGAAGGACAAAGGTCAAAAAGGGGACGTTCATTGGTGCATTTCTGGCTGTGTTGGCCAAGGGTTTTGTCTATTATTGGACAAACCCTGATTTTGTTGATGGGTACTCATACGGCCACATCCTCGGTGGATTGCTCAACTCCTGGGATGGCTCAAATTCAAAACATCAGGTTTTCTTGAGCCACCAGATGGAGGGTAGCTCCACTGCCCTTGAGGCCATCCAGGGACGCGGGCACCAAGCATCCGTGTACCCAGCCGGTCACGCCAACGTCCATCTGGGTGATGTTGTCTTCTTTAACATTGGAGATACACTACGGGAGCGCTGCCCTCAGGCTTTCAACAACCTCTATCTTGGGGTCCTTGATCACAATTTTCTCTTTGGTTGCCAAATGGTGGCTGACTTGTTTGCGCAAATGGTTTTCCATGTGAACATGGGCAGCCAATCACGTAAGGATAAGCGCCTTCCACCTTGGGCCACTGCCACTTATCAGCCCATCCAGCCAATAAAAGATGAGGAGTACAACAAGCAGTATATGGTGGCCATCACGCAAAATCCTCCTGCCTCCACCACCAACACCCCTAACCCGCAAGCCCAACCCACCCAATCCCAGACCCCCTAGGCCAGCACTGCCTCTACGTCTTCCTTCCCGCGTTATTCTACCTCCTAGGCATCACTCTCCCCCGCCTCAATAAACCCCCTGTTACCAAACATTTTATATTTATATTATCTTTATTTTGAATTTCAATTGTTCATGTTCTCTTTGTTTATAGTTGGTTTTATTCTTTATGTTCAGCTTATTTCTATAAAATCATATATTTACTATGGTGTGTATCTAGATCCTGAACACAGTTATTTTTAGCACCAAACCATAGCCCCTTGTGAAAACATTAACAACAATTTGGTGATCAGCTAAATTTGAATTAGAAAATTATAGGTTAACTGTTTTTAGATAAAGTTGTTACTGATCCAAATTCAAAACCTTAATGATAAACTTTAAGCCAATCAGGAGCCAAGTGATAAAGTGATTGTTGTGTCATAAAGGGACATTCAATAATTCTTTGGTGAATGTGCGCTAATTAATATGAGTGGCTGGATGTTTTGCCATTGTACACCATTGCCGCTGTGGTGAGTTGTTGATGGACTAGTGCCCAATCAGCCGCTGAGTTAACACTAGTCCATCAACAACTTGCCACAGCAGCAATGGCGTACAATGGCAAAACATCCAGCCAATCATATTAATTAGCGCACATGCATCAAAGAATTATTGAATTTCCCTTTATGTCACAACAATCACTTTATCACTTGGCTCCTGATTGGCTTAAAGTTTATCATTAAGGTTTTAATTTGGATCAGTAACAACTTTATCTAAATACAATTGACACTATAATTTTCTAATTCAAATTCAGTTGATCACCAAGTTGTTGTTAATATTTTCACAAGGGGCTGTGTCAAGCGCCAAAAATAATATGGTAACCAAGGAAACAATGCCACACAAAGCAAACAACACATATTGAGATGTATTTAAAACATATACAAAATGGGTAAAAAGATGGGATAATGTAGTAAATGAGAAAACAAAAAGGAATAAACAAAGAGGCAATTGTATCAAAATAATACAGAATTTATTGGGGCAAGAGCTATAAAAACATATGAAAAGGTTAGTAAAAAATCAATGAGCAAATTGGAAAAACTTCTAAAAGACCTTGACTTGGCAATTGCCAAAATCAAATAAATTGACCGCAAGGTCAAGGAAAAAGTGAAGTCTGCCGTCCTTGAAGGGGACAAAATTGAAAAGGTGTCTGCTAAGTCACTCATGACCAAAATACCAGACACACCTGAGAAGACAATAGAGCGCCTACTCAACATTCAGAAGACAGTGGTTGAAGGCTTTCAATTCAAGTCCTTTGCCCTCTCTGTGCCGTCTGTCTGGATGGACAACCCTGAGATGTATGCACATCTCAAACCCGCCAAGAGGGCCTTCAAGGAGGATACTGAGACACCCGCACAACTGCTTGCACCAAGGATGGCAAAGCCTGCCAAAGCCGCCGGCAAAGAAGAAACCTAATAAGGTAACCTAAGAAAATAAATTTAATAAAAATTCATAAATACTTACCTTTTTTTTTAGAAGATGTTGATGGCAAACTCCGCTGGGTCCTGGTTCCTTTTGTTCCCCCCACCTTCTACTCAAATTTTGCCACTCACATGGCCAAGCAACTTTTCATGTCCCCCCCCTGTCTTGCGGGAGCTTGAAAATAGGATTCACGGTGCATTCCCAATGTCCAGGGAGGCATTTGCTGGGCTGACGCATGAAGAGGGGGCATCTTGGTGGGCAGTTACTGCCTACAAGGATGCTCAACTGGTCTGCCTGGACCCGGTTAACCTCAGTGGAGTTTACTGTGTAAACTCCCTTGAGCTTGTTTGGGACGTCCTGGCAATGCTCCCATTCAAGAATATACCAGAGATGGGCTGGGCTCATGCGGCTGCTTGCTTCTGCTTCCCAGTGGAGCATACCATCTCTTACCTGCTGGACAACTTTGGGTGTGCGGTGGCAAAACTGGCTGTTGCAGACGCAACAGTTGTAAAGAAGTCAAAAATCCTCCTGGCGGACTTTGGGCTGGCCTGGAGTGCCATCAAGACAGGGGTCCCAGAAGCTATGGATCTTACCTTTGTCAAAACTAAACATGAGAAAAAAATAAGCGCAGTATACAACAAACTGTGCGAGTTTACAGAAGCCTTTGCTGGGCAAAGGCTTTATCTCGTTGTTTACCTGGTGTTCCTATTCTACTTTGGAATGGGCGCCAGCGTAGAGGATCTAGATGGGGTCCTTCTTGGAATTGACGAGGCCCAGCTTGCACTTGACAGGAAGAAGGTCCCCCCGGATATGACTCAGTGGACCACGTTATCCAGGACGCCCTGGTCCTGGCTGGAATCTACGGGTTTGCGGCCCCGCCTGAGAAGCTGCTGCTTCACTCCCACCTAACCATTCTGCCTTTCACCAGCAGGCAGGAGTATTTTAACCAGGGTGTATCCACTGTCCACAGTGTGGCAGTGGAGGTTGTGCGCCACTTCCATTGCGGGGTGGGTACATACCGCCAAACCCATTATAGGCGCTCCTAATATATCCTCTATTTCAATAAATATATTTACCCTTTAGATTATTTTTATTATAATTAATAATTTTATAAAATAATATTTTAGCAAGAATTACTTACAAAATAAATTCCAGGGAAGGTTTTAATAAAAGCATATAATATATGTCAATAAAATCTACTTCTAATTTGTATGATTTACATTTATTTATTTTTAGTTTGCTTTTTATATTTATTTGCAAAAAATGATATTGATGTGTTCGCGTAATCCATTATCAAGCGTTTGGGATACCCTTGGATGCAATAATAAAAATGATTATAAATAAATAAATTACTAAACTTCATTAATGGTGCTGCTGAATGTGATTGCGGGCTTGGAAACATCTAAATATAAAATGTTAGTTAATGAATCTTGATTAGTAAATTAGAGGATATATAAAAAAGTGGGATAAGCTAAGCCTTTAATTGATTGGCTGATTTGCAAGGCACGTGGGGATAAACAAATCAGCATGGCCATAGAATTTGGCCACAGTCTCAGTTGGGAGGGTATGGATCCCTGCCTGCATCAAATCAAAAAGGTCCTCTGTCCCAGTTGGGGTCCCCTTGCTTGACAACTTGCTTGAGCCACCCAAAGTCTTCCTTGATGGGATTTAGGAAGGGCTAATAGGCAGGGAGGAAGAGAAGGCACATATTTGCTGTGGCCAATTGCTGGGGGCCCACTGCAATGCTTGTGTCAATTGATGGAAATTCTTCAAGAATATCTGCCACCTTGTGGGGACCAACATTGTCCAGTATAATTACGTTGGTGAAGCCCAGGCTTGTACGCCTCAGGTGCTCCTGGACCAATCAGAAGAATGATAGGAGGGTCCAGCTATTGTGAGATCCCAATATCATTTGGTAGAGCTCAACCCCCTTTGGACCGAGGAGAGCCACCATCAAATAGGCTATGGCGCGGACTGCAGCAGGCTGAGCCATTCCGTCATTGGAGCCTCTGGGGACATACCCATACTCATTGCACATTGACAAGGCAAATGCTGATTTGTCAATGTAGTAAAATTTGACCGTCCCTTTGGCTTTTAGGGCATTATACGCCTCTGCGTATTTTCTCCAGGTCTCAATATTGGCTGGGCTGTTCCAATTGTATGGGGATACCCCGAGTTTTTTCCAGGAAAATTGCATTCCCTTGACCAAATGATAATAGAAGGAAATTGAGGCCTCAATCCCAAAAGCAGACTTGACCATGGCCTTTATATTTTCCAGTTCAAGATGGAAATCTTGGGCTATCCACTGGCGGATTGCTCATTTGTGCTCCTTTGTGAGCATGGTCGACACGTGCAAGGATTTCTCCGCGGCAAGGACTTAACCTGTGTTGAGGAACTTGTTGAAGGTCTTTGAGGCGTACTTGGGGTCCACCCCAACAATGGCTGTGGCCGCCTTGTAATTGCCTGATTCACACATTAGATTAAGCAGGATGATGCATTTGATGTCAGGGATGCGCTTCTGAGCGGGCTTTTTAGTGGTGGGGATTGACTCATTGGCATTGGGCAAGGCACAGGGCATAGGCACCTTGTTGTAAAAGGCTGCAACTTTCTTGTGCACCAGTTGTCCCTCATCAGTTTGAAAGAACTCAGGCTCCTTGTTGTCCTCCTGATTGCCATTGCTTATGTATGGCTCATAGCTAGTATCAAGTACAGGCTTCACCTTCTCCAGCATGGCTGACGGGACCGACTCTTGCCGGTACACAACGTCAAACACATACAAAGTAATTTCTACCTCCTTGTCTCTAACCATTTTTGTGAAGGTAACCTTGGTGGGCTTCTGGGTTAGCTTGGGGACCTGAGGGTTTATGCTCCGCACCCTAGCAGCTTGTGCTCCTTGAACCAGCTGTGTCAGTGCAGCGTCACTATGGAACTCTCCTCTTCCGCCTCCCTCCTGAGTAGGCACTTGTGTTGTACTGAGTCTATTCTTTGACCCGCGGAGGCAACCGCGGCGCACAACAGGTGCATTGGTACTCTGGTGTTGTGTTCCTTCCATTTTAAAATTTAATAAAATACTAAATAAATTTTAATTAAGTTACTCCCTAATTTTAATTTTTGCTTTTATCTGAATATGGATATTTAATTAGAGGTTTTCCCACCCAATATCCCAATTATAGATTTTTTATTTCTTAATTAGTTATTTCTGGTTTACAATGCCCATTTTTAAATACCCAAAATAATTTCCACCCTTTTTCCCAGATTTTATGCCAAATATAAGCACCCAACACAATATTTTTAAAATTTATGTTTCAGATCTTGCGTCTTATTTTAGATGCCTTGGTATCATTCTTGATTACAATCCATTACACAAACTGCTTGAGTAATTTCATTTGTTTTTTGAGTTCCTATTGTGTTTTGTTTTTGGATTGAGTTTTGACCACCATGTGTGGGTGTATTTTGTCACCGATTCACATAGTAAACATATGTACACCAAAAGCCAACTCACACCATTTTGCTTGTGAATCCATGTATTTTGGATTGCATTTTGAATGGTTTCCTTTTGCGCGTGAGTCCTTCTTTGCTGTGTTGACCCATTTTGCCTATTAATGCCAAAAATCCCTGTTAACAGAGTGTATATTTTAACCTGCTAGTTGGATTTTGTTTAAATCTGAAATGATTTTGTTTAAATCTGAGTTTATTTTGCTTGTTGCCATAGCTTTTAAAACTACTGTACAAAGAATGCTCTGAAAGTTGGCATATGTCTTTGTTCAATGCTTATCTTAATATATATTTAATAAAAACAGTAGTATAAAAGATAAAAAGTAGTATTTTTAGAATATTGTGTATTTTATTAAGAAATTTATGTGTTCTTATTTGGGGTCAACATCCAGATATTACTTACTGTAGTCAACCTTAATGTAAAAGTACAAAGAAATTTACATTTTCATACTGTAAATTCAGAACCTGAACGTAAAAATGTGGGATTGTCAAATCCTTGGTCCAAATTTCAAATCACTTTTGCGGGATGGCCTTTTTTAATTAAATTGATTTTTGTGAGTATTTATTTGAATATTTGAAAATTTGGGAACTCATAGACACTTTGCAAAGTTCAAGTTGAGCTGCATATTTCCTATGGACAAAATGAATTAACTGGAATCAGATTTGAAGCGTTCAAATCCATCAACCATTTTCATTAAGTTTACTATGTTTTTTGAAATTGCGGGACTGTCAAATTCAAGAACCAAATTTCAAATCACTTTTGAATGCCACTAGTAAACTCAGATATTAATTGCAGGAACTGGAAATTAAATTGAATGTACAGTAAGCACACTAGGAAACACCAACCCAAATCAAGAAGCTCCACCACAACTAAAATCAAATGAAAAATTCAATCTCATTAACCATAATTAGACATAAAAAGTTATTAAACTTTAAAATCATCCAAACCCAGAAAGTATACAATATTATTCACTTCAAATCATGGATATAGAAACTCTGCTACTATTCAAGGCTAAATCAAGAGAAAACAACTACCCACAACTAAACCAATAACTCCAAATAAATACATATTTAATCTAAAATATATTTTTTATTTTATTTTTATGGACAGCAAATTGCATTCCCACCCAGCTCCTGCACCAGCCCGTGGGGCAGCTTCTCCATGAGGACGTCCCATATGGTCCAATAATAGACTCAGAACACAACTCAAGGAGAGTAGTTCCAATACACAGGCCTCCCAATGCGTCATTGCCAGCCAACCACCTCCTGCGTCTCAGGCCTGATCAACCAGCTTGAATCCCAGGCAGAAGCCACTCCCAAGGCCTGCTACCAAAGTCTCCTACACCAGGGTCACCAGGAACACTGAGGTTACTTACATCTCTACTGTGTACCCAGTTGTCACCCGGCCCCGCGCTCTTGACCCAAGAGTTGCTACTTCCTGCCCCCGCGTCTTTGACACCACCTACAAGCCATTGGCAGCCACTGTTGAGCCATCTGCACCTGTATTGTATGCCACCATTGACAGCACCAGCGCAACCAAGCGTGATCCCACCTTCTACACAAAGGTCCCCATCCCCTGTGCTGAGCCTGGTAGCCAGGATGCCGTGGTACCTGCCAAGGGCCGGCGTTGGTTGACGGATAGTGAGCGTGAAGCTCTCCTCAACTGCTTAAACGGGGGAATGGTGGTTTAGGATATTGCGTCTCAATTTGGTGTCACAGCCAGGTACATTGCCAACATCAACACCAAGTATGGCAACACCGGGCAAATTGCCAAATCCACCAAGGCTAAGCGGCAGCCAAAACTCTTGAAGCCTGTGCACATCGACGCAATCAAGCAGTGGGTAGCCAGGGATTGCCACCTGGACACACTTGCTGTCCAATCAATGCTTGCCACAGAGTTTGGGCTTTCTGTTTCTAAACCCCTTGTTTACAAAACAGTGGTTGATTTGGGCTTCTCTTGGAAGGTGCTCGGAGTTTCTCTGTACAACAGAAACAGTGAAAAGACCATCAAGGATTGACGCATTTATGCCGAGACATATCTGGCACTAAAGGAGACTGGCAACGTACAGTTCTTCTACATCAACAAATTGTTGTTTTCCTCTTCACTCAGGTCTAGGCATGGGTGGGTTGAGAAGGGGTCCAAGGACGGCGTAGCCCATTGTGCAGCTGTCCGTTCCCAGACCTATTCCATAGTTGTGCTTCTTGGTCCTCGCGGGTTGGACCAATACCAAATGATCAAGGGTTCCCATAACAGCAGGACTTTTCTTGATTTTCTCCAAGTTGTCAAGGAGTACCTTTGGATAAATTACAGCGGCACAACCAACGTTGTTGTGCTTGATAATGTTGGGCTCCACAAAGTGGATCTGGTTGTGTCTGAGTTCCCCCCTATTGACAAGAATAGCCACTCCTCCAGCCACTGCCTTGCTGATTGTCCAATGAGACTTCTCTTCCTCCTGTCGTATTCCCCATTCCTTAATCCAATCAAGGAGGTGTTTGGTTGGATCAAGAATAAGATGAAACAAGGCCTTTTGCAGGACACCAAGGACCTATTCAATATTCTTGAGGTCAGCCAATTTGCGATGCCACCCAATGTGGTTGCAGCATTTTATAAGCACTCGGAATTCTTCCTCCCCAAAACCCTGGCCTCCAAGCCAATCAGATAAATGGGCGCCCCGGTTTTATTTGTTTTTATTTTTATTTATATTGTTTTTATTAGGATTCAAATTATTGTTTATATATAATAATGGGACGTTTGATTGTATTATAGACATTTAAGAATACTAGAAAAGGTAAGTAAAATTAATTATATTAGATAAGAGGGATTTATTTTTATATGATGCACTGAATATTATTGGCTTTTGCAGTAACAAATAAATAAATAATAAAAAAAGATAGAAAAAATATTTTATTTAAATAATTGTGAATCATTTTGGTACTTTGCCTTTTCTAAGCCACAAATTGGACCTTGCGTGTCATCATCTGCTCCTTTGTATTTCAGTGCCACTGTAGCTACACAACACAGAAACCAATGATTTTCATGTATTGCTTAATAATTAGTACTTAGGACATGGGTCAAGTATATCAAATATGTTTATCAAATCATATTACAAGGGAAAGGTAATTTGAGTTCTAAACAATCATTTGTTTAGAACAATAGTGGAGCGGGCCGCATGATGCGGATAAATTCAATTCTCCATGTTTATCTTTGTGATAAATGTACCCATACTCAACAAGATAATAAATAATAAATAAAAACATTTTTAACTTATTTTTAAATATTTGACGTGGTTGCAACTTTAACTATTATCTTGTAATATATTTAGATATATTAATACTATAATTTACCTACTAAAAAGTAAAATAAAAAATAAAATTTTAAAATAAAAATATAATTAAAAATCTTAAAAGTTTAATAGTAAAGGTTAAATATTCAAAATACACCAATTTTTTTTATTTAATCATGATTTATTCAATATAAAAATATTAAATATTTTACTATTAAAATTTTACAAGTAAAATTTTAAAGTAGTGAAGTATTTAGTATTAAAATATTAATATTTAAATTTTAGTATTTAAAATAAAATAAATTAAAAATAAAAATAAAAAAGTTTTTTTTGTAAGGGAAAATTATTTATTTGGGGAATGCAAGTTGCAAGGGGAATGTGTTTATTCCGGGGAATTATACCCCAAAATTAAATTTTCAGCTAATGCATCTAATTGGGACCACATACTCTTCTGTATGTGGTGGATGACTCTGGCGCCAATTGCTAGGGGAGTGGCGCTCAGCACCCCGGTGGTGGCCAAACGTCTTATAAAAGGCAGACAGGTGAGGGAATCAATAAGCAGGTTTTTTTGGGGGGAACGTAGTACCTGTATAGTGTTGCCAATGCAAATGAATCATAGAGGACGTGCTTGACTGTCCTGTATCCCTGTGGTGTTTTCTGTCTGTTGAGGGCTATGTGGCATATGTCAATCTGTATAGGTACATCTTCTAATTTTTTCACATTGGCTTTCAGTATGCAATGGAGCAGGATTCCCAGGTATACCGTGACATGGATCCTTTGCAAGGTATATTTCTCTGAGAACATGCATAATTTTTTGAATGTTTGTATTAACCTATTTATATAGGATGTTTGGTTGAACTTGAAGAGGGTACTGGGGGCGCCTGACTTGAATCTGCCCCCCAGGCCTCGGAAAACAATATCATTTAAGGTTTAAAACTATTCACAAGGACTGCATCCCCGACTTTATTTGATAGAGCCTTAAAAATTTCATTAAAAATTGCTGATTTCAGATATTCATTTCCTATTTGAAAATTGGTCTTTATTAAACTTTTTTTGTATTTGTTGATATTTGATAATGGGAACCTTTGAACGCTTTCATATATGTATTCATCAAAGTTCAGTTTCAAATCCCTGCAAATTTCATTCATATCTTTTATTTTGATTGTTGATCCTAGTTCATAGGCTTCTCTTATCCATGGCGAGCACCCCGTAGGTGGTTGATATTCCCTGATTTGAGCTTCACTATTAAAAAACATATTCATATTCTGTTGAACTATTTTATTTATTTGTTTTTTATTTATTTGTTTTATAGGGGCCACCAGAGGCTGGTAGCCCCCATAAACCCAACTTGGCGTAAAAGCCGCCACTTCTGCGACCTCATCCCCATCCCTGGTGATGACTAAAATAAATATAAGGCAAATATAAAAAAACTTACTGATTGTTTCCCCTGTGGCCCCCTCAGCCACAGGCGCCATATTGGCAAATCTTCATGAGCGTTGGATGCTCTTCATTAATTTTCTTAGGCTTAATTTTTCTTATTCTTCTTGCAACTTGTGCTTCCTCTTGATTTTCATTTGATAAAGCTTCTGTATTTCTTGATGCGCTTCTGCTTCTTTCTTGTGTTTCATTTTCATCTGTTTCCATTTGGTCGGTTTCCTCTTCATTGGTGTTGATTTCCTTTTGAATTTCTATTCCTTCTATTAGTCTGATCTTCTCATTGTTTTCTTTGGCCCCCTGCCGGAACTCCCACAAATTGTATCCCACATTGTTGAACTTTAGACTTGATAAAATTGTCCCCTGTAGATCAAGTAATTTTTCTTTATTCTTTTCATCTATAATATTTCCCAATTATCCAGAGCATCTTCTTTTGACTGGATCAGTGGCTGGCCCTTGTCCCCTAGCTTTCCTGTCACTATTTCTCTGATGTTTTTCTCAATTTCAACAACCTTTTGCAGGTGAGCTTCTAATTTGTTGATTAAGTTATAGATTGATGACATTTTGTTTGAATTCCATCAAAAAACTGGCTTTTATAGTACTATCTTTGACGCATACATATTTTTGTCATCATCATTAATAAATTGAAGACAATAAACGTAAATATTACATTAGAATATTGCAATTAGACGTCAACTCTTGATATTTTGATATTATGTACATAACTCAATGTATTTAGTTTAATAAAATTCATTGTAAACGAGGCCTGTTCATTTTAATTTATTTAAATTGACTGTGTTTATATTACAAAGCCATTAACACTTAGTACAAATATTAATAATTAGTGCATTTTACAGCCTGTATATTTACCTATTGGTAATAATTGTACTAAGCGTTAATGGCTCTGTAATATAAACACAGTCAATTTAAATAAATTAAAATGAACAGGCCTCGTTTACAATGAATTTTATTAAACTAAATACATTGAGTTATGCACATAATATCAAAATATCAATAGTTGACATCTAATTGCAATATTCTAGTGCAATATTTGCGTTTATTGTCTTCAATTTATTAATGATGATGATGGAAATATCCTCAGAAATAAGTATATGCTACCACATCAAATGTACAACATTCTTTACACATGGAAACTTATAACAATGTAAAAAATATATTATTAATTATGAACTGAAAGAAAAAATCAATTTTAATATTAGTCACCAAGAAAAGATTTATTTACTAATCAAAGGACGGGAAGGGGAGGGAATGGGCAGAATGAACATTGCCTTCATCTGTGCCTGTGAAAGGGGCAGCATCAGAGATGGTGGGGAGGGAATGGGTGGTTGCTTGGGAGTCAGGGTTGGAAGGCGGGTGGCTTGATCTTGATGGGGGGCTGGGGAGGCAGGGTCTGTTGACTGGGGAGGGGCAGCAAGAGCGGTTTGCTTCAGTTGCTCAAATTCTTCTTCTGTCACATATGCAGGCTTGACAAAACGGATGGAGTGGCGTGGGGGGAGGCAGGGGTCCTTTCTGGACTTATCACTATCACTTGCATAGAAGATAATGAGACCAAATAAGTCCTGGATGGAGGCAGAAGGGAAAAGCTCATAGCCCATATCAATTTGGGTGCATAGTTCATTGTAGGTGGCAGGCTTTAAGCACCTGAGAGCGGAACCAAAATTGTAGAGACATACATCTGCAAGATGCATGTTGGCTTAGTTGATGGGGTAGGACCAGCAGGTATGCCCTGCAGCCCTAATTCCCTTGGTTGCCCATTCCCGCTGTTCCATCTCAGCACTCAGTACAACTGTGTGCATGGCGTTTTGGGCGTCCCACTCCTCCAGCATGTCCTTGAGCTCCGTCTGGTAGGCATACCCATCTGCGGTGTTTGATATTGCCGAGTAATAATTGACGCCCAATGGGGAAACTGCCAATAAAACACCGACAAACTGATACAAGATTGGGCCGCGCTTGTACACGTCAGATTGGATGTGCTTCTCTTCAAAGTCTTGGATACTGGCCAAGATCTTAGCATACAACAGGAATATTACGTCATTACGGGCCCTCATTGCCCTTCCTTTGATAAAATTAATAATAGTTGAATTGTAGGGGTCAGTGTCCATCAAACTGGGGCCACTGAGAACTTGATTGAACAAGATTATAGCAGCTACCACAACTCTGTGCATCCATGAATTCACTGTTCTTTTGTTAGTGAAGATGCCGTGGAGTCCCAACTGGAGACATACCTAGACCAGGGGCATCTGCAGGTCACATTACATAATGGCCATCATAAGGGGATGGGTTGTGTCACCTTTGGTCAAAGTAAGGGCACCAGTTGGGGTCTTCTTGGCAGGGGGGGCCACAGTTGGCGTGGGCTTGCAGGGTTGCAGCCACAGTGGACTTTGCAAACCCCATTGTGGCTGCAATTTCCCCAAGGGACATAAGCTTCCCTTGCTTTTCAACCATTTCAAGAACAATCTCCGGGGTGATTAATTTTCTTCTGTGTCTTGCAGGCTGATTGGCTGGGGGAGGGACGTGTCCATCTCAGAAACTGGTTGATGCCATCTGATTGGCTGTTTTGGGGTTCTGGGCCCTCTGAGTGACCCCATGGCTCAAATGGCTGGTTCCGGATGCCATCACTGATAAGGGATTTTGGTTAGCAGCTTCCTGTGCATGATGGTCAAACAGGGCCATGCTTGAGGACACAGGAGAAAGAACACACTCCTGGGTAGTGCTTGCGGAGGGGCCTGCGGGTTGGGAGTGGCCATAGACAGAGGCTTCACCGTTAAGAGACCCAGTGTAGCCCTGCATAATTTTGTCAAGGCCAGGGAACAGCTCGTTGACTTGGTTGGTGTTGGAAGAAGACACAATAAAAATTTTATTATAATTTTAAACTCAAGAAGAGGAATGTATATTTTAGTCAATTTTATTGTTATATATGTCAATTTTGTGAATATTACGCTCTAAATTTTAGCCGTCCTAAAATGGAATAGGGTGAATTTTGAGAATGCCTGTGATTCCTAAAAGAATCAGCACAAATCCACTCTAGATCCTTTAACATCCTTTTTGAGACACCCATAAATTATATTTATTTCAAATTCATTGCAATTTTGATTTGAAACTTGGTTCTTGGATTTTACAATCCTGCAATTTTGGATTTGTTAATTTTCACATGATGTCTATGATTTGTTTGAAATACAGGAAATCACAAATCGTACATTAGAATCCTGCATTTCTGATTCATGTATCCCACATTTGTTTGCTGAGTTTTGTCTTTTGTTAGTTGAGTTATCTGCTCAAGAGATTTGAAATTTGCCAATGTAAATAAACCAAAAAAAATCAAAATACATGGTTGATTTTATTAAATATTTTATTTTTCACTCAGCTGAGTTGCCCGCAAAAGTGATTCAAAATTTGGACCAAGGATTTGACAATCCCGCATTTTTACGTTCAGGTTCTGAATTTACAGTAGTAAATTATATTAGTTTTTGGCTTAAAATTAAGCCTTTGTTTAAATGGTGTTGACATTATGTCTGTCCCTTTTTATTTTGCAATTCTGACTTAATAATTCACTATGAAAAATTAGCTTAGTTTTGGAAATGCCCAATTCCCACGGACAAACACCAAAATAATGTCAACTTACTGAATGTTGACAAATTGTTGACATTCAGTAAGTTGACTTGTGGAATGAACTAATTCTGGCGGTTGCCTATGGAAAGAGCAAGGGGCAAATGAAGCCCTTATCAAGCGCGTCCACAAGGTGCTGGCGGAGGGTTTCACCTTCCTTTGATGTGAGACAGTATAATGGTCGTGCTTTAGGTAATGATCCTTGAAGTTGTACAGCGTGCTGGATCTCCTGGGGCAGAGGTAGTTGTTTGAGAGTTTCTCTGAATATGTCCTTGTACTCCTCAAGGAGTACAGCTAGCGCTGGTGGTGGTGATGTTGGCAAGGGAGGGACTGCAGGTGGTTCTGCATGGATAACTTTGACTGAACATTGGTTAAAGTCTAGTCTCCCTCCCTTGAAATCATATGAGCCTGTTTCTGTCATTCTGACAAACACAGTGTCAAGTAGTAGTTTGTTCATTTCCATGGGATAGATCTGGAACCCCACCCCGTTTCTATTGAGGGTGATGGCAATTCTGCGGGAATCAGCTACATGTACTGCTTTGAATCTGCTGGGTACTCGATCTAATTGCTGAGAGTCAGCAAACACTTGATCTATCATGGTGTGATTGGCCCCAGTATCTACCAGTAGCTTGTGGGTGTTCCCACAGAAACAGAAGGGATAGGACAAGTGTGTTACTTTATTTGAGGAGTGGGCAGCTTGCAACACGGGGTCATCACTATGGACCTGAAAGACGTCCAGAGTTTCAACCTTGTGAAGATTGTAGTCGCAGGAGTTCTTTACAGGCAAGGGCTGAGAGGACGGGTTGGTCGGGGTTGTAAGGCCTCTCGTTGCTACAACCCCCAGGCTTTTCCCTGGTCCTCAATTAGTGCTAGCTGGAGCTCCCCCTTGTGGGGGTGTTTAGTTGCACTTTCTTGTTGACAAGGTTGGCAACGGCCCACTTGACCTTGGCCATTGTTAGGTGCAGGACGTGGTTGGGGCAGAGCATTGTTGGTGCGGCAGAAGCCCATTGAAGCCTGGTTATTGGCCTCTACAATGGCTTTATAGCAGTTGTTGATAGAGGTGCAGCGGCCGACGGGGACCCACTTGCAGATATGGGGTTTTAACTCATTAACAATAAGGGTGAGCAACATGGCATTCCCATCAGTCACTGCCTTGGGGGTGGCATCAAGGGCTTGTTACCACACGGCGAGATACTCGGGGACGGAACCAGTCTGCTTGATGGCTAAGAGGGGAGTCCCCAAGACAATGGGAGAGAAGGTTTCACTATATCGGGACTTGGCGGTGTCTCAAAATGTTGCCCAGGTGATGTCAAACTCCTGGCTGGCCCAGTTGGTGAACCACACAGCGGCGGGCCCTGTAAGGCGGCCAGATGCAGTGGCGACCCACATGGACTCAGGGACCTGACAGATACAAAGGCGTGTTTTGGTGGACTGGAGCCAACTGACAATGTCAGCTCCTTCAACACCACCAGTGAAGGACTCTAGTTGAAGGTTGAGCATACGTTGAGACAGGTCCGACTGTGGCGGGGTGACACTAGCGTCACGCTGCCCGAGGAGGAGCCAATTGTATACACTGGTGAGAACTAGCTGATCTTGATAGATGACATAACCTTCAGGAATGTCCCCCTTGGGGATTGGAAGGAATGTCTCTTGTTGTGGAGTAGCCATGCGGCCCGTACTCCATCCTTTCTTGGGGGGATTTTGTTTTTACGATAGGTTGTCAACCTACCTGTGCTACCACTGTTGCAACTGAACCAATGAGAGTTCAGTACTTGGAATTGGGGAAGACAACAGTCCAATAGGAAAGGACAGAATAATAAGAATAAGGTATTGTTTATTGTAGAATATTGTGATTAATATACTATGTCAAAACCGCAGGCTTGACCCGCCAGCAAGGTTCCAACCAAGCAGGTTTGTGACCCGCAATCCAATTACCTGGTCACTCAAAGCCAGACTAGGAAGTCAACTCAAGTTGCCAAATCAATCAACATGAACAAATGATGATCCCTCACAGTGGATACCTCAATTTGGCGCTTGACTCATTATCAGGATCAAGCCACCCCCTTCTTCCATCCAGCTGTGTGATCACCAATCTTGTTCCTGTTATCCATTGATTCACAATAGCTATATAATCACTATCTCACAATAAAGATTATTATCTATCCTTTAAAATCCTTTTCCTTTGTAACTTTGCTAAAACAGCACAGTTACGACAACTATATGGGGAAGCCACAAGGCCACAAGGGGTGGCATAGTGGGGAGTTCCATGTAGGGTTTGGAGCTGAGAAATAACTTGTGCAGGGATCAGCAGGTCAAATTGGCAATGCTCCCAATTAGGATGAAGTACCCGCCATTCAATGCTGCCATCAGATTAATTCATAACATTAGATACGTCAAGGGGCGGCTCATTGAGCGCCCCCTGTGTATTGTAAGATACATTAGCGGGCGAGTCTAGAAACTCGGTTGCAACAGTACTATGATATGGAATCTCATGCCATTGCATGAATGCCTAACTCTGGGGGTTGATGCTGGCAGTCTGGGTGTGAAAAGACTACCAAGCAAGAGTTAGATGCACTAGATGATCTGATCCTGGCAAGAGAGTGCTGGCTCTATAAAAGCCCTTTCATTGGACTAATGGAAGACAGACAATTATACCAATATCCTACTGTAGAACCTTTTCACAGTAGAAGAAGATATCCGAGTTTGAAGACCATTGTCAGTACTCAAAGAACTAGCAAGCCACCCGCATAGAAAGCCGCTTGGAAGTTGCCTCCCTTGGACATCGCTAGCCGTCGCCTTGCCAAGGAAATACCAGACACCGCAAGTAACGCTTGTCACCATACAAGCATCTATCAACCCAATGACCCAAATATCCCAAATACTCAATAAAGAGAATTGTAATCAGACCTCCAGGTCTGAG
Source organism: Entomophthora muscae (assembly GCA_014839935.2). Lineage (NCBI taxonomy): Eukaryota > Fungi > Entomophthoromycota > Entomophthoromycetes > Entomophthorales > Entomophthoraceae > Entomophthora > Entomophthora muscae. The sequence continues at coordinate 8,167 of QTSX02005257.1, read as the reverse complement.
AGCAGAACAGAAAGTTCTGACACTAGTGATGTATTGGGGCAAGTTCATGAAGTAGGGCAACTTACTAGAGGGTGTATTTTAAATAGAGTTATCAGTCTTTCAAAAACAACAACCTTTTTTCTGAAACAAACTAAGAATATTTATGATGAGCCAAAGATAGGGTAGTAGCATTTATAGCTTTGGGGCTGCTATTACTCTCCCATGCAACTCATCATAAATATTTTTGGTTTGTAGTTTGTAGTAGCACTTAAGATATTTTCAGTAATACTATAAGTTGCACTTTTCGATTCTAAAATTGATGACTTATTTTTAAAAAAATCATCTAAGCCCAAGATCAATTAAAGGTTTGGGATTGATTGTATTTTAAGCTTTCTGAATAATTAGAATATGAATAATGTGATTAAGTTATAAAATAATCAATCTGGCGCCTAGGCATAACAAGAAAAATAATGACCCAATTGTTTGTTTGCAGTCTGGAGCTCACCCGACTTGGATTTCATTTACATCTGGCTTGGATTTCGCTTGAATCCGAGTTATTTTGTTTAAATCTGAGTTGTTTTCGCTTAGCGCCATAGCTGTGAAGGCTATTGTATTAAATTCAACTTTATCTGTCCTTGGACGGAGCAGCCTAGTAGTGAAACATATTGAATTGATATATTAAATTCAACTTAATATATGTCTGTGGACCGGGAACCACCTAGTTTTTTAATAAAAACAGGTTAGTTTATTATGTTTTTTAAAAAGTCTTTTAAAGGATCTGTTTTTTAAACAAGGTTTCAAGGTGTGACTTGCTATCTGGCTGAGAACTGCTATCTTGCCACGTGGTGTGAATCCGGCTTTGGGCTGCTCCGGCCAGTTTCTGGCTCTGGGGAATTCATATCAAAGATATTTTAAATGTTTAAATATAGGATATTTCTGTCTTAGCTGTAGCGGCCCAGACCTGGAAGCTAGCCCAGGCTGAGTCGAAGTATCCCTAATTCGGCTTAATTTAAATTAAAGATATTTGATTGGCTGGGGCAATTTGATGCTTGAAATTATACAGCGTGGCATTGGCGCCAGATGGCAAGAGCTGCGAAGATCTCATGCTGTCCAGGTGAGGTTCAAGCCATTATAACAGTAGGTGTAACGATATGATTATTTTAATCCAATAATTCTATCCTGGCTATTTAGAATCCTTGTATTATTACTGTTTGATCCTCTTTAAACTTAATGAGTTTCTTCGGGGACAATAAGGGGTCGAGCTGGAGCGGTATGCTCAAGCAGGCCCTAAATAATGTCGAAAGTAAGCTGGACAAAGTTTTAGACTTTCCAGAAGAGGATAGGGGTGAAAGAGGTATATATTTGATCCTTTGTGACTGTTTTAGTTGTGTTTACGGTTTAATTTTTAAAATTAGTTCCCGCCAAACTTAATATTTCTCCGCGGACTAGAACTGTTTCCAGGGCAACAGATCCACTTAGTGGTAACCAAAGCCCTGTGGTGATAAAGGAGGAGCCCAAGTCTTCTCCTACACCACTTAACAAATTTAAGGATGAGATCATTAGGGAGGAGAAAAACTTTCCCTCTCCAATAAAAAAGACGATATCTGAAACTAAGACATCCCCAAAACAACCTTTTGGTAATCGAGACATTTAAATTTGTCTAATCATTTCGGGTTTACAGAAGTTGAAAAGCAGCCTGTAGGAAAGGAAGAGAAATGTCTTCCTGGGAGTACTGTTGTCGAAAAAGACTATCAGGCCATAGCTGAGCAGAGAGAGAAGCAGCTCATAAATGCGATTCAAGGGACTTCAGTTCTTAATGAGACCATAAATAATCTGCAGGCTGAGTTGTCAGCTCTTAAAACTGAAAAGAGCGAAGAGGAAACTCGACTTACAGAAATCATTAAAGAATTAGAGCTGAAAGTCTCGAGAAACAATATTGTACCAATAAATTTTTATGCCTCAATAACATCTTCAGTTAAGCAGCATCCCTGATGGAAATTACGACCAAAAACTTCTAAAACAAGTTGAGGAACTTCAGAGGCAACTTGAGGCCAAAACAGAACAGATGTCAGATTTATTGGCTGAAGGTAATTGTCGCAAAACATTAACTTGCTTGCTCTCGTCGAAATAATTGTTGGCTTACTTTTAAAAGGGGAAAAGTTGTCAAAGAAGGAATTAAAAATGTCCACTATTCTCCAAAAGCTCCGCGCCAAAGAAGCTGACAGTGATAGGGCGTTAGGCGAATGCCAAAAAAAGCTTGGGCAGTCTGTGAAAGAAGTTTCTGATCTCAAGAATAAATTAAATTCTCTTAGTTCTTCAGAAAAAACTCTAACAGGTAATAGGCACTAGTTAATGCTCATTAAGTGGTTAGGATCTGTCCGTGCTCTGAATTCCAAAGTGGATCAACTAACAAAGGACAAGGAGCGCTTAGAAGTGCAGGTTCTAAAACTGAAAGAATCCGAAGCAGCCTTGAAAGTAATTTCGTTGATGGTTGTTTTCTGACAAATTTAAGGGAACGTTGAGCAAAGCACAAAGAGATCTAAAAAGTTTGGAAAGCGAAAGCAGTAAAGGCAACCAAGAAGCTCTCAGTGCGGCTGTTCGCAAAGAGGTAAAGACTTGATTGGTTTTTATATGAACTTTTGGTAGAAGCAAGAGAATCAAAGGCTTTCAGATGAAGTTTTAGCGATGAAGGCGCAGCTGGAAGAAATCCAATATGAGGCCCAACAGTCTGTAATAGCTGAGCAAGAAAATATGTTGATTTTTAGATTCTTGAAATGAGGCAGACCTTGTCGCGTTCACAGGACGAGTTTTCGTTCCGGGAGGAGGAGCTCCTTAAAGAAATCAAAGTAAGCCGCATATACAAGCTGGGAAGGGCACATGTTTTCTTTGTGAATTTTAGTTTAAAAACTGTGACCTACCCAACATTATTCTCATAGATTACTCAACTTCTTCAGGACTGGCAGACTAGCCGCTTCCAATATAACATAACTCCTGTTGATGCAGATATGGATTCTATTATCGAGGCTTCCAAAAAGCCACTTCTTTCAGAACTTGCTTCTTTAAAAGATCAGTTCAACCAGCTTCAGCTGAAGTACAATGCTTGTGAACGAGAGTAAGTTTCTACTGTTTGATAGTTAAAGGACACTCAATTAGGCTTAAGCAATGTATACTCCAAAGTGACGAGAGTAAACGTGTTTCCGATCAAGCTCAACTTGCTCTTTCCCAAGAGCGACTCGCCAAGGTAGTGTCTCTTATACGTAGTCACTGATTCAATAGGAGGGAATCATTGAGAATATGGAGGATTCAGTCAGGGCTCTTCAGCTTAAACTCCAAGAGCTTCAAAAGGCGCTTGATGTAAGAGATCTAACCAGCTGCTACTAACTTTTCCAGGAAAGCATCGCTGACAAAAACTATGCACTTTCCCGGATCGAAGAGCTTCAGGCTGCCTTTAAAGCAACAAACACTAAGCACACACAGGAGTTGGAGCTTCTTCGTAAGCGTTACGAGGTATCAAACCTTCGTTGTCGGTGCTAACCTATCAGTTTGAAAGCCCCAACCTGTCCTGCTTGCAATCACCAAATGCGGCTGATATGGAGTTTAGTGGATCACCAGCACGCATCTCATTAGATGTCCCTTCCTTATTTTCCTCCAACACCCCCAAATCTCCTGCTGGCGAGCCAATCGATTTTTCGGATGTTCGTTCTGAAAAGAGCACTCATTCTTTACAAGGTAGACTCAATTTTGTTAAGGTTTAAACTAAACCCAGAAGAGTCTTCCCAGGCTTCATTTGACGCTAAACTTCGTTCCCTGCAGATTCAACTCGCCGCATCTATTGAAGCTAGAGGTGAACATATTTGTGTCTTGATGCTAATACTGCTTAGATCACCTCTCTTCAGATCTTATTCGAGTCACTTCCCGCTTAAAGCAACTGTAAACAAAACATGTCACATCTACTAACCATACCAGTGAGAAAAATCTGGTCCGCCTTGAAACTCTGGAACTCGAGCACAAGGATCTTCTTCTAAAGTAAGTCTTTTAAGAATTACTAATGTCTAACTTCAGGCATGAAACTGCATTGATCCTCTTGGGTGAAAAAGAAGAGCAGGTCAGCGAATTAAAAGCTGATATCCAAGAAATGAAGGAGGAATATAGAACCCAGATATCTGAATTAGTTGCCAAGTTAAACAAGAGCCCTGAATGATTTTCTAGTGGCCTATCCGACCCTGGATCGGAAAAGTCCCGCTATCCACCAGGCGCAAGTTCAGCTCTTCTTGAGCACTGTCCAGCCATGTAGCATGTGCCTTGATGTTTGGTGTGTAAGGTTACCACATATAGCTTTATGGTTCTGTTCCTAAAAAGTTTCCATCAATAAAGTATGCTTCTATTCTAGGACTGACTGGCCTATGTACAACCCATATCAAGAAGTTATCTTTATATTCCTTGAGGTAATCTTTTAACAATACTGGTCAAAATGTTGATTGGAGGTTGCAATATCTATTTAATAAATTTAATGCTGTTGTTGCAACTGAACTAAGCATAATTCAGTATTTGGATTAGGGAAGATAGCAGTCCAGAAAGGGTCAGAGATTTGGAACAATATAACATCTTTATTGAGAGAAGGAGAGATATCATACTGTAAAGAGTAGCCACAGGGGTGGCATGGTGGTACGATCCAAATATAGTTCAAGTGGCAAATAACTAATTGAGAGATTAGTGCTTGGATTTGGTTCCACACCTAGTTAGGAGTTACTGCCTGTATTTCAACATTGGCAGCAGATGCCCCATGTCATTAGATGCATTGGTGGGAAGAGGAATAATCTTGGTTGCAACAGGAAGGTCTAAGTTTTTTTCATCAATGAATTTGGCATCTTTGTTGAAACAGCAGGCTTGACCCGCCAGCAAGGTTCCAAACAAGCAGGTTCTTGACCCGCAACCCGATTACCCGGCCACTTGAAGCCAGAATAGGAAGTCAACTTGAATTGCCAAATCCAACAACATTAACAGATGATGATCCCTTATGGTGGATACCTCGTTTTGGCGCTTGACTCATTACCAGAATCAAGCCACCCCCTTCTTCCATCCAGCCGTGTGATCAACACAATCATGTTCCTGTTATCCTTGATTCACATTGACTATATAATCACTATCTCTCAATAAAAATTATTGTCTATCTTCTAAATATTTTCCCCTTGTAACTCTGCTAAAACAGCACAGTTACAACATTGGTAGCACAGGTAGGTTATCCATCCTACCTTATTTTGAAAAATTCCGCCTGTTGCTTGTATGCGCCGCGGCCAACAAATCCTTGACAGAATTATGTCTGGCCTCCCGCCTGACTGGACCCCGTATACCCCTGGTGCCGGGATATCCGATGGCTTTGTCCTGTACCAGAACATGGTGATCCCACTACCCGCCTTCAACGCCATGTCTGCACGAGGGCTCTTTCAGGCTCCCTCCTCTATTCTGCGATCAACCAAAACACCATGCCCACCTACTTAGCCCAAAGACTGTGAAGTGCTACCTTGGAACCTTTTGCTGGGGCCAACGACAACAACGCTGCTGCATGGATCCAGTCCACCCAGAGCAAGTTGGCCCAGATGGAATGCCCACAGCAATTTTGGATTGTGAAAATCTCCATCCACCTGACCCACGATGCTGACACCTGATGTGACAAGTGGCACACGGAACACACCAACAAGAACTGGGCTACCTTCAAGCAAGACTTCTTGGCAAGATTCGTGCTTAAGGACACGGTGCTCATGATCATACGCCAAGTAAAGAACCTAAACCAGACAGGCACTATGAAGGAACTCACCCACACCTATGAGGAACTCCGGCTTCGTGCACCATCTGACATGGCCTTTGACACCTCAGCCACACACCTCATGTACTACAACATCCTTAAGTTGCATGTGATGAGACACATGAACCTGGACCAAGTGACCAACCTGCAAAGCCTGTACCACAAAGCAGAGAAAGCAGAACAAACCTCCAACACCCTCCATAAGGCACAAACAGGAAAACAAGAGAGACCCAAGGATTCCCACACAGGCGGGCACTCCACTCAACCACCCCTGGAAACAACGGGAATAACACCAACCACAAACCCACAAACTCAAGCGGACATAGGAATGGGAACAATGGCCAGTCAAATTGTACCCATTTCCATATCACCGCCACGCAAGGCAATCAAGATGAGGGAAAAGCCCGGGGAGAGCATTAAGCAAGCCAAGCTTTCCCACACAACTCCTGACTTGCCCAATGATGAGTACCAACCCGAGGATGTGGACCAATGTCCAATGATCCAAGAACCCTCAGAGGACCCAGTACTGTACACCATTGCCAGACATCCCAATAAACTGATGTCCTATCCTTTCTGTTTTTGCAGTTACACAGGCTCAGCACTCCTGGATTTGGGTACGGATTGAATCCTAGTCAACAGCAGCTTTGTAGATAAGTTCAAGCTAACCACTAATCCTTTGCAGATTAAAAACGTGGTCCTGGCTGATGAACACCACATTGCTGTGACAAAGGAAACTGCCCCTTTCTCTGTCATGCTTGAGAACCCCCATTCCACCATCCAAGGTCCCGTCATCAACTTTCCAAAGTTTGACATTGTACTGGGGTTGAATTGGTTACAAAAGAACAGCCCTCACATAGACTGGGCAACCTCAGTGTTGACCATCAAGCGTGAAGGTGTCAACCACCAGATCTACCCTGACTCAGTGGACCAAATCCTACACAACCACGTATCTGTGCATATCACAGAGACCCAAGATGAAAAGGAAAACCTGAAGGCAATTGACTGGGACTCATGTCAGTACAAGATCATACACTTCAAAGATCACCAGGATACCTCCATGCCTCAGGACCGCGAAATTGTGGCCCGCCATCCAGAAATCTTCAAGGAAGCGCTACCTGGGCTGCCCCCTGAGAAACACATCCAACACTCCATCCAACTCAAAGGGGCTGTCCCCAAAGCACACACTATCTACAGGCTGACCCCAAACAAAGACAACACCCTACACACCTATCTTAAGGAGGCATGGGAGAAAGGACTTATACACCCCTCACAGTCTCCCTTTGGGGCTGCCATATTCTTTGTGGCTAATAAGGATGGTACCTTACGTCTGGTCACAGACTACTGCACCCCAAACAAAGTTACTATTGAGAATTGTTACCCATTGCCACTGATTGACAACCTCTTTGATGCCTTGGGAGGAGCCACAGTCTTCTCCAAGATTGATCTAACTGCAGGCTACAATCAGATTTGTATTAAAGAGGAAGACATCCCCAAAACAGCCTTCCACACTAAATACAACTCCTACAAATGTGTGGTGCTCAACTTTGGCATGAAAAATTCCCCGTCCACCTTTGTAACCTTCATGAACAAAGTATTTGCACCCCACATTGGCAAGCGCGCCCTAGTGTACCTGGACAGCATTATTGTCTACAGTTCCTTGGTGGAACAACACCACAAAGATAGGAGGAAGTCTTTGCTACCTTGGCACAACACAAACTGCTAGCCAAGCCCTCCAAATGCCAGTTCTTCCGCAAGCAATTACCCTTCCTGGGACACATAGTCTCAAAGGACGGCATCAAACCCGACAGTCAAAAGAATCAGGCCATATGCAAAATGCCGCCACCCAAGGATAAGTCAGAACTCTGCACCTTCCTGGGGATGGTGGCCTATGTACGCCACTTCATAACTGACTGTGGCATTTTGACTGCCCCCTTATCCGCCATAACTGATGCCAAATCCAAGTTTGTGTGAACCCCCCAACGTGACCTCTGTTTTAGACGCCCCAAGGAGAAGCTCACAACAGCACCCATCCTGCAATACACCAAACATGACGGGAAATACCAAATGGAAACTGACACCTCAGATGAGGGTACCAAGTTGGCAACTTGGAAACCTGCAAGCGCCATCACAATGGGATAGACCATCATCATCCATCTGGTGTAGCATGTACTTTATAACGTCTGAAATTGCAGCAAAATACCATGGTCTACAGAAGTATACACAGGTGTATATAGCTACGGACTTCAAGGTGGAGTGGTAACACCAGCGTGGGCCAGGAGTACTGCTCAGAGAAGTTTTAGCTATACTGGCTCCTTTGATGTACTTGCCGAGTAGTTTATTGAACGGCCCATGCTGATGATTGGTATTGAGTGGCCCCAATCCCTA